>VYZV01032042.1:3889-15893 GCA_013401275.1 Pandion haliaetus | reverse complement strand
TTGTGGGGGGGGGGGGTCGCCCCCCGGGGGGGGGGGGGGGGGGGGGGTTGGAACTATATGCTCTTTAAGGTCCCTTCCAACCCAAACCATTCTATGATTCTATGATTTGTAGTTAACACACAAACATAGCTAAAGGTGTTTAGTTTACACACACCAAGCATTGACTGGAAGGAAGTTAACATGAAACAGGTAGATGTCTCAGATCTTCTGCTGGGATGGATTCAATTCTCAAATCTCAGCCCAACCCTAAGAAGTGAAGGTGAACCAGCTCCATGCAAATGCCCTTCAGCAAGGAAAACTCTTGCTCACTGCCATCTAGAAGGATACAACCAGTGCAGGGGGGTTGGACCAGATGACCTCCAGAGGTCCTTTCCAAACTCAACCATTCTGTGATTCTGTGAAGCAATAGCTTACATTCTGTGTTGAATACTACTGGTTAAACTATCTTTTTACCTGGCAAATAGAGGATATTGATTAGTTACCAACATAGTACCTTCAGACTGATAGAACAACTTACAAGCAAAAGCTATGTTATGTTATTATGTTGTATAATTTTATTTTAATTATGTTTCATTACCTTAAAATTCTATGATAATACAATATGATATGATCATGAAGTGCTGCATTTTGTACAAAGTATTTCAGATATTGTTTTTAGTAAATCTAGTAAAAATCTAGATTGTATCTAGAATCTAGTAAAGGTGATTCCTGAAGGCTGTTGGGAGAAGGGGCTTGGGAGAATCATTGAAGCGTTCACAAAAGGAACAGTATGTCTTTACCAAACGCTCATTCTTTATTTAGCCTAGGTTACCTTTGTGTTCCTAAATTCACTTTAAGATCTCAGTGTGAAAGTGTAATTGCCATAGTGCATTACTTCTAATACCTTTCAATTTAGATACCTATGTTTGGTCAGCATTTAGCTGTAGTTCAGCAGAAAGATGGTAGGAATATCACTAGAAAACCTATGAATCACTTAGTAGGAAAAGGAGGGAGGAAATATGAAATTTAAATATAACAGGTATCTTAGCAGAAAAGAGAAACACACTTGTGTAGGAGTCTGGGCTTTAATCTTCTACAAAATATGTGGGTATTTTCATGGCAAGCTATGAAATATGTGTCTACTCTAATTTGAAATCACATCTTGAGATTGATATCTCTCTTTATGGAAGATATGGGAATATCAGTCATTAGGAAATAGTGGAAGAAATCTTGCTGTGAAATGCATGTCTAATTTATGAGGAAGGTATTAGAAACCAAACATCTTAAGACATGTGCTGCTACTTTGTTATGAAATACATGAAAAACCTAAAACAATACACGCTTGGAGTTAAAAAAAGTCCAGGTGGAAATTTCAGTGCTGCTGAACATTTGGGGTATGTCTAAACCACATGAGGATCACACGGGGATTTCTTCTTTGGTTCTGAATGTGTTGGTAGGTGTCCCTGCGAGCCCAGTTCAAAAGAAAGCTGGTAGCTCGGGTCCTGGAAGCAGTTTGTATGACATTGCCCCAGGGCTAGCCAAAGCTGTGAACTCTGCGGTTAATTATCTCATGCAGATCATTTGGCTGGTGTAGCCCGCGGTGTTTTCAGCCCTGACACTTCTTGGTCAGAGTTCGCACAATATAAAACTCTCCTTCAAGAATTTTTATTATCATTGCTGTTCTTGTTAGTAAGAGAGTCTGGTGCTCTGAAATGTGGACTTATTTTGCCAAGTATTGCACAAAATATGTAGAACGCTGTGGATGGTAAAATAATGTGTGTGAATTCATTAACAAAACTTAGAATATTTTTTACTTTTTTTTTTTTAACCTCTGTTCACTATGACTAGAATGATTTACTTCATTATAGCTCTCATTCCCTCAGAACTGAGGAAACTAATGAAACCCAGTCCAGAAATATGACTGATGATATTTTTTTGTTCTTTTACATGATGAATTAAGCTTGTATGATGTTTTACTTTGTCTTTCATTTTTTCAGTGTTTCAAGATAGTACTTTTACCAAGTTACCTGATAGGAATGTAGATTATTTAGTGGCTGAAGGAAATTATAAAAATGTGAACTATAGGTATATGTGATATCTCTATATAGATATATAGAGAGATACATGTGTTTCAAATTCCTTTTTTTGTTTTTTTTTTTTCCCTGTACTTGCTGCTACAAAGGCAACAGTAATGAAAAAAATCTGAATTGTAAAACTTTTTCTTGTTTGCCCCTGCATTGCCACCATTTGAATGAAGGTGCATTAGTTAGGAGTACAAGTAAAGGCCATAGACCGAATGAACACTGGGAAAAGACTATGGAAAAGGAAATGCCAAGATAGCATCAGCCCAGAAAAAAGTGACAGGAGAGTTGATATGTTTTCCTGAATTACTAGCAGGTTTAGTAGTGGGTTAAAAGATGTCAAAACACAGGAAGAAGAACCTGTATAAACAAGTGTGGAGTCAATTATTAAGACCATGACATAAATCTGAGATGAAAGGACAGATCCTAATGAGTTACCAGGATTTAAACATTTACTTAAAATTTAAATATTTAAGAACCTATTAAATTTAAATTTGATAGACTTCCATTCAGGAAGGTCCAGGAATCACAGAGGATACTTAACCAGCTAGATTTAGCTAGCTAGCAAAACAGTGTGGAATAGCAGTATACAGCCTTGACAGATGTGTACTGTTTGTTACTAGTTTGGATGTGGTTTTGCTGTGGATAAAGTTATCTTGCATTTTAACAGTTTATTTCAAAAGAGGGATAAAACTGTATATTCAAAGGCCAGATGTTTCACAGGGAAAAAAAAAAGCCTCAAATTATGAAAGCTTCTTGAATGCAAAACGACTGTAGATGGTACCTAGTTGGCTCGAATATAGCTGAAGTACACAGGAGCCTGATACCCATCACAGCTATAGTCAACAGTTTTTCAAAGACTGCTTAACTCTTTACATAGCAGCTTTCATTAGGTGTCTCTCTACTAAGCTGGAATATCTCTAGGATGCTTAAAGGAAGTCAATGATGACTACTTAAAATTTCTTGAGGCATGCCCTTTAAACCCTGCCCACAAATGGATTGTGATCCAGGATTAGGTATACAGGTACCTGAACTCTAAAAATGTTCTAAAGTGCTAGCACTATTTTTTTTTATGTAATGTGTAATAGATAAGAAGTCTGAACAGTAACAAAGTAATTAGATAACTTTTGACTTGATTTAGTCTGAGCAGGATATTGAATCCTCAGGTCCAAAATGCTGGAGAGTGTCCTGATTAACAAGCCATAGGGTAAACATAGCAGGCAACCCTTTCTTGAAGTTGGATTATGTCACTTCAGTAAATATGCCTCATTGTTTGGTAGCTTAGTGCTGAGAGAAGAAGAGAAAATGTCCTTATCCACGGTTCTTTGTTCCTTGGTGGTGTGGGCAATGGCTTAGAACAGGGGAATATAGAGGCTTAATCTTCCTCCGTCTCCTGTCCCCAGGGAGAGTTCCAGCCATATTCACCAGATTGCCAAAAAAGTAGGAATTACCTTCCTCTGGTGGGCTGCTGTTACCTGAGGAGAATGAGAATTAGAAAGAGGTGCCTACGTTTAATATTACTGCTCTTTGACAGAAGCAGATGTTTAATTAAAGTGGGGGCAATATCATCATCTGGAGGCACCTGTGTCCAATGGAGAGGGAGAAATGCCTCTATTGGAAAGACAGCTTTACTTTCTGCTGATCTTCAGATTTACTTCCAAATCTCCAGTGATTATTGCAGGAAATTTGGACGGTTGTGTTAGGTGACCTGGATCATTCTCTGAAGATATGCACCTGCAATTTCAGTTAAATATTACCTAAACTGAATAGGATGCATTCCATGTGCAATTTAATCTGCAACAAACTGAAGAGGAGGCAAACATTAACCACTTGAAAGAATTGGTATGGGCTCCAGCACTGAAATTCTGCTATTCCTTATAGCCACTGTCTGCACAATGTTTCATCAAAATCCTCTTCAGGAGACCAAATGGGAACATGTGTTTCTTTGCTTAGTTATGACAGGGTTTCTGTCCTGGATTTTCAGCGTCTGATTATAGCTCCCACAGAAACCTCTCTTATTAGTGTGTTTTGATTTAGTTCTTAAGGCTACTAGATTTTTCATGGCTAGAATGCAAAGATATACGGTCCAACTACATGAACTAATCAGTCCTTATGCCTTACTACCTGAATAGGCAGTGCAGGTGAGGCAATGTGAGCTTTTATTGTGTCATCTCTTTCCAACTAAAGTGTTGGGGGAGTCTAAGCTTCTTCTAACAATGAACTACTATCAAAACATTACTATCTTGTCAGATAAAGGCTTTGACAGGTAACAGGATCAGATCAGCTTTTTACTTGATTGTTTAACTTATCCGTGGATCTTAATCTCCTTAGGGAATATTGGAATACTCTCCAGCTCCCCTCTCAACAGAACCCATCCACTCTTGGAGGAGCAGTTACCCACCTGACTGATGCCCAGCAACTTTGGTTTCATTTAACTGCTAATTGCAGGTTTATTCATTCGTACATAGAATTTCTGTAGTATCCTGATAAAGGCACATCTCTCAGTCTTACTATTTTTATGTTGGTTTAGGTAGAGTTTCATAAGTAATTACTCTTCAAATCTCCTCTTCAAAAGTGTATTTCAGTGAGAAATGTCTTGTGGGCTGGATTCAAAATTAAATAAGCTGCTGTTAATTCTGTATGTTTTTACAAATTTAAACCATGTGAAAAATTATGCTTAATATCCAGTAGCATTTCATAAAACTATGCAGAAGTTGGAAGACTTCATAAATTAATAATTTATTAGGCAAAAAGACAATGCAATAAAAAGTATTTATGAATTTGTCATGTATCAGAACAGGGAGAGGAAATTTCTGACAAATATGTCTTCTGGTTTCTGAAAATAGCTTCTTTCTGTGAAAAAAAAATATTTTCAAATGGAAACAAAACTTTATTACTACAAAATATACATCTGCTCTATTTCTTATGGAAATTTGTTCATGTGAGTGTTCAGGAGACCCTAAACCTTGTATCAAATTCAATATAAAATAAGAAAATTTAAATGTAATGGAAAATCCTGGTCTATTTCAGAAATTATGTAAATGTGTAAAATTAGGCATTCAGGGTCCTAGCTCCACTAAATAAATAACAAATATCTTGAGTATGAGACAGGACTTAACCCACTTATAATCTGGTCAAAAACCAGGTGCCTGTGATAAAGTGCACACAACCTTGCATTCACTTTTCATCCAGCTGAGTGCAAAAAGAACATAATTTGCAAGCAAAATACGTGGGAAGAAAGTAAAAGTCAAGAGCGTGGAAGACAAGGAGACTCTCCCCATCCATCCACAAGACTTTTATTACTCACTTTTTCTCCTCCCTTTCTTTATTATTTGGTCTCTTACATAATACTGAATTTCCCTGCCCACTGCTTGCCTGGTTCACCATGAATGTTCTGATCAGTTTGCTCCTTAGCTGTATTACATGTGGTTTACACCATTGATTATATTATTGCTGAACATCATAGAAAATATTTTCCAAAAGGTGTTACATTGACATATAGTATGCCTTATAGTTATCCAAAATTCCTTACAATAGAGAGTTACCTAGGTCTATTTAAATATCAGTAGTACAAGACTTTTGCTAAAAGTGCCATCTGAACCTTAATTTACTTGACTAACATCTGTGTAATAAAGGTCAGAATCAAGGCAGAAGCTACAATGTAGTATTGCAAATGCAATTTATCAGCTTTCTGGCTCTGAGTTCTGCACACTGCTGGAAGGCTGACTTCCCTTCCTGATTCCCCCTCAGTTCTTCCTTTTGAGAGATCTTCAGGTGTGCAATGGCAAATTTAGCAGCTGAATATGAAAAGCGTGCTAAATTCCTGCTTATGTCAAGAGATTATATTCTTCTGTCAATCCATTTTGCAGAAGATGCCTAAAGCCAGGGACCAAGACAATGGTTTAAAGAGAATACATGGGAACTGGCAGGCAATGAATTAGCACCCAATTCTTTTGCCAGCCTGAACGGCTGCAGTTCTCAACATGTTAGAACAATGCCAAGACACTGCATGACATTAAATTGGATTAAACGTGTAATGATTTCATGGAGAGATAAAGTAGAATAATCCTTTCACTGAATCAGGGGATTCAGATAGCTTACCCTGTTCCTGCAATATTTCAGGTTACCCTAGTAAAGTACTACAGCAAACACACTTTTCAAAATGTGAGTTAGTTTTGGAGAAAGAAAGAGTTTATAGCATGCACAGAATGAATATCAGTTTTTCCTGCTGTGGTATTTTGTGCTTCTGGAGTTGTCATGAATTAAGGAAATCTCACTTGTTCTCTTGAAGTAAGTCTGGCAACACTGAAACAATATAAAAGGATATAAAATGGTAAGGGCCTAAACTGGGATCTAGATAATGTATGACTTTTATGTCACAGTTACTGCAATTTACACTATTTAGAGATTTTGAATGTACTTATTTAAAGATTTACTTTTGATTGAAAGGTTGACATTAGAAATTCCTGAGGAAAGTAACCTATTTCAGGGGTAGGACTAATTTCACATAATTTTCAGTATTTCAATTTCTATAACTTTGAACTTTCATTACTTGTAAAATAATGCTATTTTTGCCCAGTTAAAAAAAGGATATATTTTGATCATTGCTTCATCTGTCTGAAGCATTTTGGTCAAGTAAGTTTTCAACCAAAGTATATCTAAGCTATGATCATGCTTTTGAAAAGTCTGCTGCAGGCTCCTCTTTGCATCCGAACTACAGGTCTGCTATGTGATATTGGCGATTTGCTTAGTAAGTGTTTAACAATCGTCAGCCATTATGTTTGTTTGATGAACAGTGCATTTAGTTAAAAAACCCCACTGCTTCATTTAACCCTTCTCTGGATCTTGGTTGGCCTGTGACCAGGCCTGTGTGAAAAGCCTGTTTTACGATTTAATTTGCAGATGCACATTTTCTGATTCGGCTTTTAAAAATAATTTTATTTAATTTATAATAGTAGATTAGAGTTCATCAAAGGAATTGCATTAATTTCTTTATTTACCATTTCTTCCTTTGATAAGGGATCCTTCATTGAATAGAATGATGGTATCTGTCATCACTGTTACTTATTATTAGTCTCAAAGCCTGAAGCAAAGTCAAATAAATAAAATGCACTAACACCTTTATCTTTTGGCATTAAAAACAATGAGGAAATAGTAAAACATTAAGTTACCTGTTCTCAGTCTCATGACTAATCCTTAGTCAAGCAAGAACTTGATCCTACTGATTTTAACAAGATCCCTTCTCACACAGTCCTAGTCTTTAGATAAAGATAACTTTAATAATTGTTATTTTTATTAATCTCTGCATAGTAGTTTTTATCTTCAAATCTGTTGTAGTAGAGGATTACATGTAAGAGACAATTAATTTGTAAAAGACAATGTTCTCCATTTTCTTTACAGTATCAAAGCAGAACAGAAATTTTGTGGGGCTGCCCCAAAGCACAAATGTAGCTCTTCCTAGAGTCAGCTTCACATTATCAGCATTTTTTCAGAATCTTACCTTTCTATCCAATTTTAATAGATTTTAATCAATATTCTCAGTGCAATTATAGAGCTAACCAGCTGAAAACCATTATTTCTTCTCCATATATTCTGTTGCCAGAGCCTGTTTTTTAAATGTCATATTTTTGCCAGGTGCATAAGACATTTTTCCATAGCCAAGTTGATGGACTTTAAAATCAGTGAGTTGTTGTATTTCAAGAAAATATTTAACATCATTTAATGTCCCAATGATCCCTCTAAGACTTAGGCCTCAGCAAAGTATTTTATGAGTTACTAGACCATATTTGCACCATTAAAAATTCGTATGTCATTACTAGAGACATAACTTCTTCTGTCCATCTGTTGAAAGACCCAGTCTAACCAGGATATAAGGAAGTGGTTATTTGCATACATGGTGCAAAGATGAAGGTATGCAGGGCTCCCAGATGCCTGCCTTAAGGAACAAAGTTGCTATGAGCTCTTGTATTGCAACATAAAGGCAGGAGTCAAGAGCTGGTGACAGCTCTGAAGGGGAGAGCTTTGTTCACTTGCGTAAACCTCAGCATCTGCTGTTATTTGAAACACTTTGGTGCATATCTACTAGACATGGTTAACATGGCTGACGGATGTGACACATGACTTGCCTTTACGAACTCGTGGTTGGATATGCAGCCATAGCTTGACTGCCGCTAGTGAGCTCTAGGTTTAAGGAACTGCTTTGAGCCCTAGGGGTGAGATTCTGGTCCATATTGCAGACGACTGAGTGAAAGTGCCCATATTTATATGGAGTCTAGGTTAGTCAACAAACGTAGACATTATACTTGATCAAGATAGGCTCTATAAGCAACAGAGATCTAAACAACACAGTGTTCTCTGGGGAGTCATTCAGCTCATTTCAGGATGCCATTCATTTCAGGATGAGCTAAATAGGTCTCGAGCTGCCACTGGTGGTGGAGGTTAGGTTTTGATTAATTTACTGGCCTTCAGCTGCCAGTCAGCAGTGCAGGCCTCCGGTAGGTCCTCTGACAGATCTCTCAGCTGCATGAAGGTGCCTTAGATTCTCTGAGGAACTTCAAATGGCGGTAAACACCTACATTTAGAAAACTGAACAGACCCGTAGATGTCCACAGACCATAGCAGTCACTTAGACAGCTCGCTCACATGCATTCTGCCAGGCAGAGATGCAGGGTGCAGTGCAGAGATGCACAAGCTAAGCTGGCAGTGCTGTTTTACATCAGGGACAAATACAGGTGTTAAGATAAGACTTACAGGCTTATCATGCCTTTCTGATTCCATAGTAGGAGACAGGAGCCATCCCAAAAGACGCTAGACACCTTTGTTTAGGTGTTTGAATCCTACTGCCACACTTACATACCAACATGGATGTGTTTACAATCTGGACATTAATCTGACTCTGCAGAGAAGTCAGTTCCATTTTGTGTCTTTGTGACCCCAAGTGTAAAATAAGATTAGCAAAACTTCCTTCCCAGAAATGCCATAAATTTTAATTAAGTGCTAGGAAAATTATTTGATCTCCTTGATTAAAAAACACTAAAATCAACAAGGTTTTTATTATTTTGACAGTAATTATTGTCTTTCATATAAAAGAGCTTTCTTTTATAAGATGACTGTTTGAAAGGCACCTGATGATAAATTCAGCTTTCAACACCTACTCTTTGAATTTGTTACATTTTCTAAGAGTTATCCAAAGCTTCTCCAATAAATCCTAGCAGATTTTAGCTATCCCTTTTCACTGTATATACTTTTTATACCCTGCAGAGCTGTGGGGCCCCAAACCTGCTCAGTCTTTGACTTCTCAGATGAGTCTTGTTCTGGATGCCTGGGCATATTGTCTAATATGTTACGCATGTATGATAAAGCTGTGTGAAAAACTGGACACTTCAACACTTGAGTGTTCACATTTAATTGCAGTTCCAAGCAAAATTAAATACCTCTAACCACCTGCCAGCATGCTTTTTGTCCATCTATTTATTTACCTGATAAAGACTTTGTAAACTCTTAAAAGGACCTAACTACCACCCTCATGCCCCAAATCATACACTAGATAGGTATACAAAATTGTTTTGTTCTTAAAAAGTGTAATATTAGCATTGTAAACACTTTAAGTAATTGTTCTGCAACTAGTACATTTGACATTATTTTAATTAAATATGGTTTAAAAAGAATCACTGTCACCTATACTTATTTCCTTAAAAGGAAATTGATTGTGAAAGTAAAAGAAAATTAGAAGAATAGACCTCAGGTACTTTATCATCTATCTGAAAGTACAGACAAAGAAAATGTGACTGAAACAGGAAGAAGCAGCAGAAATGATCAGGAATTTTTTCCATTTAAAATGTGAATTTTAAAAAATTTTTGAGAAGCCTTTTTTTATGAAACTGATGAAAATGTCTACCTATGATGGAATTTTTGGGATAAGTTAAGGTAATCATGTAGCCTGGTGTTTATGATGTTCTACTCAAGGTATTTGGCTAGGACTTGATGTAAGATTTCCAGAAGAAGTTTTGTAACCACAAAACTGTAGGTTTAGATTCTTGTGTTATGTGACTTTTTAAACTTACTTAAACATGGGAGACAAATGCCAATAGAAGAAATCAAATGCTTGCAGCTTAAAAAATACATTTCAGAGGTAAGGTGCCTAAGCTGAAGCCACTCCAACAAGTCAGTAAGAATAGAGCCTTATACCTACACTGATGACATCCTAATCCCTGGTTAATATTTGGATGAGTGCACCTTTTTCTGCAACTTTCTTAGACTTAAAACCACATTTTTCTAAACCTTTCCACCACTGTGCAGTAGAAGGGAGGAGAAAGGCCCTGCAAGCTCAAAACCTTTTGGATGTCAAAACTTTTTTTTTCTGAAAGGAACCTTTGAAAATGTACTTGAATAAAATATAATTAACGGTCATTTGATATCTTAAAAAATGTTATTAGCTAAAAAACAGAACAAAACAAAACAAATGTGAGCAATGCATATGTTTCTTGGACTTGAAAGAATTTGCCTGACAATACCAGACTGGAGGGCTTAATAACCGGGCTGATCTTGGGCAGAGTTATGTCTATTCCCCTTCCTGGTTGCAACAAGAGCTGCAGGATGTCACTGAGGAGTCCATGGCTTCACGAAGCTGGCTGGAGGTCAATGGCTGTGTGCTCCTGTTTCTTTTGCTGGCAGTCTGAATCAGATCTTTAACACCTACAGAGGTGAACTTGGTGAACTTGGGTTGTGATACAATGCTTTGCTTTTCTCTGGAAAAAACCCTGTTTTCTCCATTTAAGAGGAGTTATGGCAGAATGATTTGGTCTCTACTTTTAAAACGGAATTCCAGCTTTGTCCTGTGCTTACATTGGCCTGTGGTTGCAATTGATTGGGCTTTTGTGGTTTTACAGTTTTCTGGCCTTTATAGCTTGCCTTACAGAAGTTTAAGATATCAAGTATACTTGGATTTGTCTCTGTTTTTTGAATATCAGGTATGTTTTAGGTATGTATAACTACAATTTGTATCTGGCAAGTATTATTGATGCAGACACAGTTACAAACTCTGCCCCTGTTTCTACCGCTGGTTAAGAAAACACAGTTGGCTGAACAGCTGTTACCAAAATATCAGAAAAATGAGCTTAAACATGAGCTGTAGTTTCTAGGCAAGTATGAAAGAACTGGGGTGAGGAGAATGGGTAACTTTTTTTAGGGTAATGTTGTTCAAGAGATGATAGGCTTGCCCGGACTTTAACACTTAGTAAAGCGAGTATTAAATTACAGGGAAGCAAGGCCATTTTACATCTAAATAAGAATATGCGCAATGAGAAATTAGTTCACTTGAGTGCAGTAGATCGTGCCTTTAGCTAATTTGAACTTATCTGCAAGTCTTTCAGTGGCCAACTGCTAAGAAGGCGAATTAATGAAAAGAAATGTAGACAACAAATGGATCCTGACAGGGTGGTTTGATGCAGGCTTCTTTAGTACAGATTTGACCAAAATACATTTCAAGCTACTTCTGATAAGAAACGAGTTATTAAGCATTAAATTTTCGGGGCAGTGCCTGGTAGTTAGGGAACCTTTGTGAGTGTTTTATTTTACATATAAAGCTCACGTTGTTTTTAGAACAGAGTATCAAAAAAAGGGTTTGTCTCATGACTCCTTGACATCTCTGGTTTCCTTCTGCCCCGTACCAGTTTCTGTGTCCTGTATGTTTAATTGTGCACTGTTCTCTGAACAGCAATTAAAGCCCAATTTGACTTGTTGCTGAGCAAGTTGATAAGAGCTCTGGCTGTCAGCACGGTCAAAGATCAACCATTACCCCATACAGAGCTTACCACAGCTTCATAATTTATTCTGCTGAAAGCTCCTCTGAGAACAGGACAGACTTTGCAGCTGTTTGTCTGCCTCTCCAGTTGTAACTCCTCGGGAGAAAAGACAAAAATCCAGTTATATTATAGCTATTCCTG
>VYZV01032040.1:70292-80381 GCA_013401275.1 Pandion haliaetus | reverse complement strand
GTTCCAGTCACTAGATTTCAAGCCTTTCATGATGGTCAGTGCCATCTGCATTTTTAAGCTGTAGTGAGTGCCGTAATCCTGCAGCTGGGCCAAATTTCAGTAATGTGTTACCCCTGCCCCTCCTCAGCTCATTTTGGCATTACGTATACTTTCAATTTTTTACAGAAATTTAAAATAAGATAACTTGTACTACTAGTGTAACTACAAGGTAGTCCAGCCTACCAGATTCTCCACCAATCCGTATTTCACAGGCAGCCGAAAATACTTAACAGCACATATAAGTTTCTTTGAAACGTGGTAACTTTGCCACATTTCTCTTGACCTTGAGCTGTGCTCAAACCATTCATCAATGAACTAGACGTGACTCCAGTTCATTCAGCAAGTGTTTTTTGGATTTTTTTTTTTAAATGCTAGGTCTAAAGGGCAAAAAAAAGTACAGCATTTCTTAAATGTTGTCACTGTTGCTACCTGCTTATTGTGGCTTTTTCATACATGACTGCACGTGAATCTGCCAACTGCAAGCCAAACTAACCAGGCCTATGCTTTCACGTCCTTGAAGACTGCTGCAGACTACCTGTGCTGCCAGAAACATAACTACTGCATCTGACCAATACCCTGTTTGTGTTCACGTTATTCAGCTGGTAATGAAAAAAATTTTCACCAGAAAAGCAATTTAAGATCTCTGCAAAACTGAAGCCCAACCTTATGCCATTTTGGTATAGCTGTTTAATAACTTAGCCTAATATCATGCAAAAATGTTATCTATCAGCATGTTTTAACACTGCAATGGAAATCTGAAGAGCACTTCCTAATCTCTCCCAGATTTCAAAAGGCATACAGTCCCACTTCTGAGGCCACTCAGTTACAAGCTTATCAAGAACAAAAAAAAGGGGAAGTAGATATTTTATTGGTTTTAATCTAACACAGCACCATGTCTTAAGCAACACCTCTGAAACTACAGAATTAAGACTGCAAGTGGTGAGAACCAGTACAATCAAGAAAACAAAGTTGTCTTCAAAAAAATCTTACAGCAATTTTTCCTTTTCTGCAAAAATACTGTTTTTCTAAAACCACATCCAAGTCTAATACGTGGAAAAAAGGAAGATTATTATTTCAGAGATAGCACCACTACATTTTTAAAATATTTTTTAATACTGTAATACTAATTGCTAACACTGTATGTAAAAAGCATAAAAGAACACAGCACTTATCTGCAACTAATGATGTTACTTCTCCTGAGATGGAACTATAACTATTCTAATAATTTTCAAAGATTCGTTTTCATTTTATAAAGTTTTCACTATCTTCCTCAATAATTCATACTTTCATTGCAACAATGGCAAAGCACACATTGTATTAACTATCTTTCAATACCATAACCTGAAATATACCATAAAACAAATAATCCATCAGAATATACTCCTATGGAAAGTAATTGCATAGAACTGGATGCTATATATAGATTAATAATGTTCAAAGATCAATTTATTTGTAATTTTGTATGTCAGCTAAGATTTCTAAGCAGAACAGTAAGAACCATTTTAGGATGCTGAGGCAACTTTAAATGCTAATTCACAAGAAGGAAACTAAATTACTAACTTGAAAAATGTATTTTCTTAAATGTCAATTTCTATTGAGAAGCACTCATCAAAACAAAGGAAAGACAACATTTTTTCTGACATTCCTACAGAAAAGATGCATCCAGCCTGGATTTCAATACCAGACACTTCCAAGGCACTTGCTTAGAACATCAGCTGCATAGCACAAGCAACACACAAGGTGTGTTATTGTGTATTAATCTCTCCCCAGTTCAGTCTTAATGAAAAATTAGGATTACAGAAGAACAGGTTTCAAGTCACTAGTAAAGACTCTAAGACCTTCTATTAATTAAAACACTCCCTTAAAATTTTCTTTATATTTTTTGTTCCAAGCCAAGAATAAGTGACATAATTTGGACCATAAATTTATACTGACAATTGTAATGCAAGTGAGAATGATTTATAGCTTACCTAACCTTAAACTAAACATTTCCCTGCAGTAATAATAAGATTCTTGAAAACAAGAAGCTTTAACAAAGCTGTTAGCCCTGTTATTTTTTATACACATGCATGTGTGACTGCTAAATTGTTGCCAAAAAAGTAAAAAGTATATATAGTTGCATCTCAGCTCCACCAAGAAAAAAACCAAACCAAACCAAAACAACCAACAAACCCAGAAGGCATCTGTAAAAGGTTTGTTAAAATGGGAGTCTAGGAAGAAGTTGAAACTGGAAATGTCAAGAGAAAAGATAATTTACACTTGCCTTCATCATCATCATCTTTTTCTTTCTCCTCCAGTGCTTGTTTATCCAATTGTTTTGCTACATCATCAAGAGCACCTTCCATTTCTTTATCTGTTTCTTGTCCTGTTTGTAAAATTAAAGTATGACTTACAGTAAAAGGATAGCTCCACATTAGTAAACAATGGCCCCACAAACTTTATAGAAATATTACGCGGTACTCATCCTATAGATAACAGAGCGCATGCTGCTTTATATTTTTTTTTAAAGCAGATCCAAGGTATAAGATCGTAGGGCACTACAGTGACAGGTACTGTTGCTGAAACTCGTGTATAAAGGTAGCATTATCCAGACGCTTCCGATTACTTTTTTTTTCTGCTAGGGTAACTAATTCTTGCCATAGCAGCAGCCTGCTCTTGTGAGATAATATGGGCGTGAAGTAGATAATTATAAACGCACAGCATGGTCATCACTAACTGCTAGCCGGCTAAACCAAACCCAAACCGTAGTTCCTTCACACTATTTGCCCGGACTTGCACCAGCTCTCTCAGAGAACTTGGGAGGGGTACAAAGACTCCATCATGCGGGATGACTTTTACAGCAGCAGTCTTACGCCTTTCCCCCCCTCAGGGCATAGGAGGGGATGAGGGAAGGGGTGGCTTCTCCTGCACGCACCGGAGCAGGGAGGGCTTCCCTCCCCGCAGCTTCCCCGGTGCTGAACGGCAGCAGCATCCTCCCGGCACCCGCCGGCCCCCTCCTCGTCGAGGGGATCCCCCTCAGCCCACGCAGCCGCCGCGGGCCGGGACAGCGGCCTCGGCAGCGCCCATCACCCGACCCGCGCCCCGCACGGCGGGACCCTTTGGCCACCCGCAGCCGCCCGCTGCTTCCTACGACGCCCGGTCTGCCGGGTCGCGGCCCCCTCAGGCCGCCCTGTCAGCAGAGGGTCCCGGCGCGGCGCGGCCCGGCCCCTACCCGCGGGGCCCGCTTTGCCCTTCTTCTTCTTCTTGCGCTTCTTCTTGGCACCATCCTCCGCGCCGAGCCCCGCCGCGCCGCCCTCCGCGCCGTCCTTGTCCTCAGGCTCCGGCGGCAGCTCGCCGTTGAGATGCTTCTCCGCCTCGGCGGCCGCGCTGCCCGCCTGCCCCACGCCCGCCATGTCGCCGCGGCCGCGCCGCCTCCCACACACGGGGCGAGCGAGAGGGAGGGAGCGAGCGGCCGGGCCGGCCCTCCGCTCTATGGTGAGCGCGGGGCACGCCGGGAAGGCTGGAGGACTCCGCCAGGGAGGGGAGGGGTAAGAGCGCGGGTGGGGGGCGGACTTAGGTTTTTCGCCGGTTTCCTGGTGGTGTTACCATGCTGGTTAAAAATACGACTTTTTTTCTTCCTTACTGGTATATTTTAACAACTCTAGCCTTAGATGTATTTCTAGTATATAGTATAATGCAGTTTGTAAGTTAGAAAGGTTATAGGTGGGCCTTAATACAACTGGACCACCTCCAGGAGGGTCCTATTGCTATGGCTTAAAGCAGAATAAACCTTGCACAGTAGAGCGGGTGAGCCGTTTAATGCTCTGCTGCTATTTTCCTGCTGTTTTGTTGCCAGTCAGAACTGATGTTGTCTGCGGCTGATGAAGAGAGCCATGGAGGAATAGCTCTTTCTCATACCGAGAATGGATGGCACACAAGCATGTGACTGGTGTTGCCTAGAACACTTTTTGTGTATTGCTTTCCATTCTAGTTTTCTAATTAGGTAGAAGAGGAATCTACAGAGCTGGGGGTTTTTTTCGTGGCTGACGGCAGGGGGACGGGGAACATCAGGGGTCATGTCCACTAAATTCTCCATTTTGAGTAATCTTAGATCTTCCTGTTGCACGTTTTTTGTAGCTGGGCACTGTAATGGTCTCAAGAGATCCTGTAGCAATGTTTCTACTTTTGTGTTTGATTTTAATCCATTAGTCTCTCACGTACCAGACTGTTCTTACCCTTCACTATAGCCGCTTTGGTGTCTTTGACAGCTTGAAAAAGAGAGTTGTGCTCCTAGCTTGTGTTCCTGATCCATCCACTCTGGTAAGTGCCAAAACAGCTAAGTTGCCAGACCATGGATTTTGTTGACTCTAGAACTGAAGTGACAGATAAAGGAGGCCATGAAGTCTATGTAAGCCCAGGGAATACAGAAGGTGAGATACTGACCAGAGATAGATAAAGGAAAAATAAGGTAGGTAAGAATACATCTTATGCAGCAGCTGCAGACATAAGATCCAGAAGTAAGGGCATCAGAGGAAAAGGGACAACAAGTAGAACAAATATTTCTGTGATCAGCTGAATTAGTGAAGACAGTTTTCTCAGAGGGTTCTTTCTTTCCTCCCCAGAATGACTCCAGCACCATTCATAATCACTGAGGTACCCCAATGAAGAGAGCGATGGCTTGTGCTTTAGTACTACATGTGCTGTTGGCCAGCTGAGTGGTGCCACACAGTACAGCAGAGTTTGGCCTGCCTGTTTTTTTGGTGGGGACACTTCCTCGGGCCTCTATCGTCTACCCAGCTGCTGATTTTCATGAAGTGTGTCCAGGCATCATTATCTTTGGGTGTGTTATTCTGCCAAATCTGCCTGAAACTGGACATTTGCATAAGCCTCCTTTCTTAAAAAAGTAGGCTGAAAATAAACCATAGAGGGGAGTCACACTTCACTTAACAAAGAATATGAATAAAACCTAGCAGAGTGAAAGAAAATAGGCAGTGATCTAGAAGAGTCAGGATTAACAATGTGTCTCTACAGTTTGAAGGGTTGCTACACTCTTAAGTGCTGTCACTGGACACAGGAGCACTCTGTTAAGGTGTGTTCGTTAGGTTTGCAGAGAAGACAGCATGATGGAAGGAGCAAAGTTAAGCGCCTTCCAGGTTGCACTGCTTCCAGCCCCAGAATTAGCGCTATACTCTATATGAGAGAGTACAAATAGCCACCAGGATAATAGCATCATAACTGACGTGCAAAAATAGAAATGCTGAATGAAAAAATTGCAAAGTGGGAGTAAGAAGCTGGACTGACTGCATTAACAAAGCAAATATTAACATGAACAGACTGACAACTGGACTCCATGTTCCCCACCTGGCTGCTTTTAAGAGGGCCTGGTCTCTTAGAAGCAGAGAGAATGAGCCACGTCTTGTAGCATGTCCTTACCAGTGCAGATTTTTTTTGGCCTTCTGTTATTGCCAGTCAGTGGTTCCTAGCATTTAATACACATTATATTAATAAATGCTACATTTTCCAATTTCATGCTATACTAGGAAGGATCAGAAGACAGTATCGGACAGGCCATAGGCCAGAAGAGACATGTGAATACTATTTCTGGGTGGAGAAAGATACTGTTTTTTTTTTTTTCTCACAGTGGCTACTCTTTTTTCTTAGCCAGCCTCCCGGACAAAGGCAGGCAGTGGCTGGGGAGTTAAGGGAAGGGCTGAATGCAGTCCAAAACATGCGGTAACTAAGCAGCAGGACTTGAAACCCTTTCCTGAAAGATAACACAGAGACTCACCTCTTCTTTTTCTTCCAGTGAGGCAGCTCCCATTGCACTATTTTCCTAGCAAAAGAAGTTATGATCTTCAGGAAAAGACTTCTTCCAGGGTATGTTGTGTTTTCTTTTCAAGCTGTCTGTGTCAAGAAATGGTGTGGAATGGAGTGGGGGAGCTGTCTCTGAGAGCTGCGGTTTAATCCTGGAAAGAGGGGGAGGAAGGACAATACTAGGGAGTAACTGGCCTGTATCAGTCCCAAGAAGAGTTGAACAGGGGGGTGTTATATTTGTTTCTGTTTGTATTTCTGGGACTGATGCCATTATTTATGTGTTTATGACACTTTAATACGCTTTTTCGTAGCTTAGGGCCAAAACTCGTAGTCCTTACTCAGCTTTAAAAATCCACTGAAGTCAATGGGACAATTTTTATGACTCGAGGTTTAATATTGGGCCTAAAGGCTGGATGTAGACAAAGAAAATGTTTCTTGCATGAGAGCAAATATGTCTTATGAACTCTAGAAGGAAAGATATTCCCCCTCACCAATTGCTGAGGACAGAGGAAACTTGTACTTTCTCAGCCATCATCACCCATAGCATTTACTGTGGGAATGACAGCTGTCACCAAATAGTGTCTTCCTTAGCATGGGCAAGATAAAGGGCTTCCTTAATTCTGAAATCACTCCTTCTCTAAGATTTTACCTAAAACCTAGATGCAGTAGCTAAATCAAAGTTAAAAGTGACAAAACCAGCCAAAGAATTCACATTTAACACTTCTTTCCAGATTCCTTGGCGATTTCTTTTTCTTTTTACCACACACCAGTTTGATTACAGCCTGTCAGCCGTAATCCAAACATCCTGGCTTGCATCAACTAGTGTCACAACATCAACATCCTTTGGAGGACAGATTTTCAAAGGATGCAAGGAGTGCTTCTAAAAAGAAACAAATTTAATCTGTCTTACTGCTGAAAGTCACCTTGAGAAGAACAGGCCACTGTGCACTCAGACTGGGACAAAGCGATTGCCTTTCAGTTTGCATGAATAGATGCATGCTGTGAAATATAAAAAATAGGTAAGTTTATTGCCTCATCTGGAGCTCATTTTTAAAATTGCTTTTAAGTGACAAGATTCACATGAACAAAACAATCCATTGTCTGGACCAGTGCTTTAGAAAGACTCCGTACATTTCTGTGATAAGGAGCTATTGCATTAGGCATGTATGCAGATATGTGCGTTAGGATGTGCTACAGTGAGCGTCTCCCTGACAGCAGACCTCTGTGCCTGTGTGCGTGCGGTCTTGGTAGGGGATGGAAGGCTGCACAGAGTCAAGGGTCACCACACTGGTATCTTTCAAATAATTTTTTTTATATTTATGATAAGAGTCATAAACCCCCCTTTTTTAATAAAAGCATATTTATTGATGTACTCACTGAGTCATAACTGCAGATGCAAGCAGTCTTCTTTTACAGATAACAAACTGAGACATTGTGTACCCTCAGAAATAATTGTAGGTCATATCTCATGGAAACACTAGTTTAGAGTAGTATGAACCTAAATTATCAAAAACTGATATTTTGATCTTCAGTTTTTTAATCAACTTCATATAATTTAATCCACTGACGCATGAATGTATTCCCATTCATACACTGGTGGTTCCTGTATTACTTGAAGCAGACTTTCAAGGCCTCACACAGAAAGTAATTCCTCAGTTTCACTGTTAGTGTAAAAAAACATAAACAGTTTCTTTCTCACAGCCTGCTGACATACCTGTTTTCCTCTGGGGTGGTCCACCCCTTCTTCGTTCTAGGGAGTGATGGAACCAATGTTTACAGCTGCAGTGCTGGAGGCAGGACCTGTGTATTTCTTTGACCAGGTATTTTCTTTTTTATCCAGGATATTCTTCTGCTTCCCTCTTCTCCTTCACACCTCCCCCAGTCTTACATTGGAAACATTCATTTTGTTGTAGATGAAAACTAGAACAAAAGAGAGGGGCAAGAAGATACCAGAAGAACTGTCCTCATATTTGACTACAGACCTTCCCCTTCGCTTTACTCCCAGGTAATAGTGTGACACCAGCGGTGGTGGGAGCAAGGAAGTTTCTGTTAACTAGTTTTTCAGGGAAGACATGAAGAGGAGTCCAAGGTAGATGTGGCCAAGGCAGAACGAGAGAGGTGGGGGAGGCACATGACCAGAACTGGCACCCTGCCACACAGCGTGAGCAGAAGGAGACAAGCGGGAAGGTGACAGTGTCCTATGCCTAGCCCTAACTCCTTGAGGTGTAGTACCTAACGTTCATTTCTGCTGTCAGCATTTCATGAGTTTAATATATCTAACATACAAACCTTGAGCAGTTAGTTAAAGAGTGCCACATAATAGCCTTGTTCTACTGTTTTGGCATGGACTGAACAACAGCACATAGCTAGGTGCAGAGCTCTCTGGATTCCATGAAGTTCATGTGTGCTGACTAATGTACTGGGAGCCAGTGTTCATAGCATTCCTCTGGGGTGTGACTCCTCTGGATAACTGGGTTTTAAAATCAGGTTTCATCACATTTGCTTTAAACTGATATTTTTCTTCCAAGGACAAACCTTGTTTTGCCTAACTTGCTTTTGAATTTCAGATATTTACTCCAGGTTGTTTCAGTCTATGAACATGTTTGTGTGCATTCAACTTAAAGAGTGTAAGAAGCTACCATTGAAACTGGAGGGGATTACCATGTGGTTACAGCTAAGCTTGTGTGTGTTTAGAAGCTTGAGGACTAAGACTTTTTTTGGTAAACTTTCTTTGTATTTTAGATTTTAAAACTCCTAAAACTCGTTAATAAATTTTCCACATTGGCAGTCCTCTAATTAAACTGTTATAGTTTAAAATAAAGCTGGTCCTCTCACAACCAGGGAAAATCAGAGTTTCCAAACAGGGAAAAAGCCCAACACAGAATAGGGTATATAGAATCAGCAGCTACTGAAGAAAACCTCTTTAGACACTCAAAGTTTTATTACAGCTAAAAGTCCTTTGCATGTCACATCTAAGAAAGCAAAATTTGGGTTTATTTGATTACCATTATACTGAGGTAAGAGAAAATAATTTTACATAGGAGAGAAGAAATCAATCAGCCTGTTACATTACATTACATTACACTTCAGCAGGCATAGTCCAAAGCATACACTGCAGAGACTCCTTGGTTTGGCAGTGGCTGCACTAAATCTCCTCGTGCTGCTCTGCACAGGTATTTCTGAGCTTGATCTAGGAGTGTCTTCCTTGGGAGGAAATGTGGCTCAGTCTCAACTGTGAAAGGGAGCACTGCCAGCCTGTCCACATACGTTTTAGGCAGCAAAGATAACAGGTCTCTTTTCTGTGTTCTTTAACTGTTACTGCTCTCACTTAATGGCACAGCTTTTTTTCTCCTCAGCCCAATTGAAGGCAGGAGTGCCATCTGTACAGGTGAGCATACAGAAAGACATGAAGATGGTTTCTTAAATGATGATACAACAAGAAAAGAAAAATATCCAGTTTTGCGACAAGTGTCTTGTCATTCCCTGTGTAAAACCACTATGGAGGACTCAAACCCAAAGATCTCCCAAACATCTTTGATCCCACAGGCAGATGAGAACTCACTGCTGAACGTGTTGAATGAGTCTGTGGCTGCCAACATGTTACAGGAACTTGGGGAGAAGTTGCAGCTCCTTGCTAGGAATGAGACTGGTTTCCCTCAGGGACTTGTGAATGTGCTAACCTGTAGCTGGAGAGAACTCACTGAGGGGGTTGATTACGGTAAATGGCACCAGAAGTCACTACCGTACAAAAGTGTGAGATCCAGGAGAGGCCAAGCCTCAGAGGAAGTTAAGAGAGGTGCTCTGGGGTCCAAACGTACAGAGTGTGAAATCACTGCCATCAGAAAAGAAGCATACAAGAAAAGCGTTGCTCTGCCAGCCTGTACTACAAAGGAAAAAAGAAAACCTGAGACAGCATCAAACACGCCTTTAGGAAGTAAAGGTAACGTCGTGCTGTGTAAATGTGCTGTGTTGTAATGTTTAGCTGCAAAAGGGAAAAAAGCACTTTCTGTTAAGACTACACTCTGTTGGCTGGGTAGGCCAACATGCTCCACTTTATAGCTTGTTATACTGCAGTTCTCTGCAAAATATTGTTTTAGGACATGATGAAATAGCTTTGCAGCTGAAGCAAGAGGTACAAACACTTAAAAGAACAAAGCCGGTGAAACTGGGCAATGTTTCAAACCATTTATCAAAGCATTTTTAGTCTCTTGTTTCAAGGTGAGTGATAGAGTCATAACATATTGCGCCAGTAAAAAT
>VYZV01032040.1:257-66809 GCA_013401275.1 Pandion haliaetus | reverse complement strand
AAAATCTGGAGTTTGCATTGTTTGACCAACCTCTGTATGTCACTCCCCAATAGCTATATAATGTGTTTGCAAAGCCAAGAAAAAGAAAAGCAACAAAAAAAGCTTAATATTTGAGGCTTATACTGGAAATGTTTTATTTTCTGGTTATTTAAATGAGCACTGTTGTCTTCCCACCCATGAGACATATCATGTCTTAGAATTACCTGTTTTAGAGAACACTCTGAAATGTATCTGTCATTTACCCTCCTGGATTCAGGGGTTTGATGCACCCCAGCCTGCAATTGTTAAGAACTGGATGGAGCTCATCCAAACACTGAGGATACCTGTGGTTGTCTGTGGTGCAACTACTCTGGGGTCTACCATATTACTGTTCCCAAAAGCTCTGCAGTCAGCTGATTTAATCATCTAACTGAAGACAACTTTTATGCCACAAATGGGGTCTCCCTGCAAGCAAAGTGTTCCCTTTCACACGACCTGAGCATGTTTGCAGGATTTGTAGACCCTGTTAGCCCATCAGGTTGGAAGTAAAATGCTGCTTCTCATATTGCAATGCCCTGATGCTGTCACCAGATTCCTGTGTCAGTTCCGTCAGAGTTGGCTTAGTGTTCTTGAATATTTATGCTTAGCCTGGTCAGCAAAAAGTTTATACTGAGCAGTATTTTATGGCAAAATGGAAACAGCAAGAAATACTGGCTTGAAGACAAAAATATTATTTTGATTTCTATCAGCTGATGTTTTACATAATTAGCTTTCCTCAAAATTGACCAGCTTTTGTGTTCATTTTTCCCTGTAATGGTTTCATTTACCCAATACTACTGTGATGACCTGCACATTTTTATAACTCCTTAAAGACTAAATAAAGGTAACAGATAAAAGTATGGATGCATGTGCTGATATATATATGTAGAACAGTACACATAGAACGTCTAATTGAAAAGGATGTCAGCCAAAGGCTGGCAGGACTAAATAGCTGTCTCCTAGGTTTGGGTTAATTTAAACAGCCTCAAACTCACTCTGGTTTCTCAAGATCAGTCATGGGACTGAAATAGATATAAAATTGGCTGTTAGATAAAGAAATCTTTAAATATTTAAGTATTGTTCTTTCTCAGGAGGATGAAGTAAGCAATAGCAATGAAGAGTAGCACAATAGGCATATGGAATACAGGATGGTGAAGAAAAAAAATCAGGTAGACAGCCTTTCAACAGGGGTAAAGTTGATTGCCCCTCACAGTCAAAGGATGTCTGCTATGTACATGTGTAGAGGGTTGGTGCAGACAGTTCTAGTGCCAGCTTAACCACAGGTGGCTTATGTGATCTTGGGCAACTTACTTAAACCCTTTCTACCTGAGAGTAATGTGTTTAATAACATCTATCATCAGTATTTACAAAGCTGCTCAGGATTCTCTCGTGAAAAACAATTTAGAAGAGAGCAAAATCATATTATTAGCTGTGGAGAGGTCATAATGAAAGGTTATTGATGAAACAAAACAGAAATCTGTCACTTCAGGCTGATATTGCTTGGGGAAGGAATTGGGAAATCAGTAGGTTCTTCTGCATTAAGTAGGAAGGGGGAGATTAGAGAAGAGCAAACATTTGGGCACATTTTACTCAGCTGAAGATATAAACCTAGTGGCTTGCTAAGATAATTGTATGTGTAAAATAGCTGAGACTTTAAACCAGAAATTTTCACTGTCACTCACGCTGGCCATGCTGATCAGTAAGAAGTCTGAACCTCCTCCACACTCTACTGCAACTCATGAGTCCATTGACAAAGCACTGCAATGTCTGTGACAACTTCAACAGGCAATGGGGCTGTTTGCTGATGTTTGTGAGCCTGTGCCGATGTTTGTGAGGCTGCCTGAATTCCTAGCTAAATTAGTAATCTTGATCATTTCTATCTCAGCTGAGAGACTAACCAATCAAGGTATGTTTTCTGCTTAGGTCATACTTCATTCTAAATTAATGGAAGTCTTGCTTGAGGATTTTGCTTAGCAAGAACTAATCAGAGGTGTAATTTTTTTCCTCCCTCATGTAAACAGAGAAGAGCAAACATCCAAGCTGAAAGAAGTAGGATTTGACAAACCAATTGTTCTCCGGCATTATGATCACAGAGAAGAAACTTTCTCCAAGACTTGGAAGGTTCAGACTGGCATGACTGTCACACCAGCGCTGACGCATAGCAAACCTCAGAGCCCAGTGCTCAAGAAAGCAGGCCCAGCACGGAGAAAACTGCACTATGGGCTGAATGATGGCTCATCTTTCATTTAATATCCTTTCTGTTTACACAGCACGTGAATTCCAGCAAGAGTGTGAGGGATACTGGGAGAATTCCTACAGGGGGAAGACTCAGACTTAATGTGTAGCTGAACAGCTTCCAAGACTCGGCTACATGAAAAAGAACAAGACAACATTCTCTTGTTTGTTTCTTACCAGACCGTGTTTGTATGGCACCAGAGCTACAGCCAGGTAGTCAGACTGTAACAACAAAGCCCAGTATGTGTCAGGTGGGTGGACATGCCTCAGAAAGAAATATTCCAGAATGAAAAATGCAGTTACAAGTTAATGGCATTAAACTGCAATCCATTTAGAGTATAACCTTGTCTTGAACGAAGATCACTTTGTCAATCACGGTCATCAAACTGGATTACGAACAATCCGCTCTGTCACAGGGTAAACCACCAAAGATACTGTGCTTCATAAACATATTTCTGATTCATATGTTGCTCCTGCAAAGGTCACTTTTGGCCTGTACCAGCCATGTTAGCTTAGTCAGGTGGGTGGATTTTGTCCTGAGAGCTCTGCCCGTCCTCCATCCCTGCCAACCCTCTCGTTCAAGGAAGGACATGACTGGGTTAGTAGCTTCACTTATCCATATGCACCTGGACCCAATACCCAGGATGTAGAGCTGATAGAGAGCTTTAGTCCCCGTGTTCTCTGCAGGGGCATATAACAGAAGCCATAAAACTGGAGAATGATACCAAGTTAACTCCTTGACTCTCATTTTAGCTATCCTTCTGAGTATCTTGCTGTTTGCCAAAGCCGCTGCAATCTCCCGTGTGGGGGTTTCTATACCAACATATTTAGTCCTTCTCCAGATCACTCTATAGTTGGAACTTTCACCCCTTTTGGACATGGCAGCATCTATCTTCCTAGCAGGTAGGTAGATGCACTACGAGCACTTGCTTGATGCTGCCAATTAGAGCGGAGTGCATGAAGCTATACAAGGATGTGAACAATGTTCAAAACCACCATGGACATGAGAAAGGTGATATGCTGTGCAACACAATTTTTCATCTGCAGCTTAGAGTCATATCTTAGTTGGATGTCTAACAATGGGTTGGTTTATTTTGGTTGGTTGTTTTTCACCTACCCTCTTCACTCAAAAAAGTGAAGCCAGGCACAGTCTTTAGCATCCAAACTTTTGTTCAGACAGACTGATAGTCCATGGAGAGTTTGGCATTGGAGGAGATTTTACATCTACATGTGTGGAAAGATGGAAAACACAACTTTCATCTTGTTTGCAGGTCCCCTGGAGGTGCAGGAACCTATAAGTCCCCTCTAGGAGTCAAATGCCACCATTTTTTCAAGCAGACGACAAGCACTCTGTTATCTAACTTGCTAAGCTAGACAGAAATCACTTTGAAAATTGAATTTCCCATTTGTGAAACCAATGCTGTGAGGACAGGATGCACTTTGGCTTACTAGAAAATTTACACATAAAAAGGAATCAGCGGGCAATTGGGAGCCAGAGAGCAATTGGGAGCCAGCCTTCCGGCTGCCTTGAATGCATGACATGAGCTGCAGGTGGATATTCCACACAGACAAAATGCAGACACCCTCCTCCCCCCCTCCACCCCTGCTACTTCTTAGTGCCTCAGAATGCAGTGCGTTATACAGGTCATAAAAGAGCTGATCAAATGCTATCTGTTCTATGTATTGTTCAATCATCATTATGATTTTCTGTATTAAAAATAATTGGCATAACTTTATGGAGAAATTGGAGCTACTGACCTAATCTGGAATAATTTACGCACAACAAAGAATTTTATTCTTAAAGAATATTTGTGCCTGGCCACCACCAAATATTTGCAAAGTTGTTTTGTCCCTCCCTCTCTTTAAATGTGTCTGAGTGACTTCTCTAAGTCCCTTCCAGCTCCTTTTGCTACGGTCTGCTTTTAATAGGGATGGAAATTAAGACTATAATTGCCTTCACTAGATCTTAGATGCATGTTTGAAGAAAAGCCCTTTAAAAAGTATTGCTTGTGGTTTTACATTTTCATCTTGATTCTATTTCTTTCACTGGGTTTCATTTATTCTCCCAGGTTTGTGTTACACCAGCTTGTTAAAACAGTTGCAAGGATTTGTTTGGATACTTATCCTTCTATACAGCTTACTTCCTTTTGTGGGCGGGTCCCCTATCTAAAGGCGCATAGATTGGTCTGTCATTAAAAACTTATCTAACAAAAGCTGCAGGATGAACACTGATAATAAATATCACCTGCGTCCATTTCAAATGCAGTTGTAAAGAGCAGATGCCCACTTGTGGAAAGCATACACACTGGTGGTTTCCACTGAAGTTTCAGGCCCACCAGAGCATGTAAATTGAACATCAACAGTTCTCTTCTGGGTAGTGTTACTATCTGTTTATATGTCTCTGTGTAGTTCTCTGCACCTTTACGTGATATGAACAAAGTTTATCATTGATTCCTACTTACAGCACAGTCTTTTCCTTGGTCTTCCTCTTTTATGCTCCTTTAGTGACTTTGGAGTACTCAAGACATGTGGGATCAAAATTTCATGCTCTGCAGAGAGGAATAGTAGCTAAAACTGAGGGACACATTAACTTGCAGCTGCCTTCGTTTTTAAAGAAGTCAAGTTCATTGGCTTACCATCCTGAATGAGCTCTTGGGATTGGAGGCATATGTTTTACTGGAGCTGTGCAGGGAAGGACTGTTCAGCTCTTGTATAGAATGACTTTAAAAGGAGTTCAATGCCCTCATAGCTAGTGGAAGGAGCTGGCCCTTGATTATATAAAAAAAAAAAGTCTAGGAGTCCAAAATACTAAAAATACCCTTTTTAAAAAATTCTTTATTAGGATATAAAATCAAACCAAGCAAATTTACCTACACTGACCAACCTTACATTATGGAAAAGCAAGCAAAAATACATAGAAAATATAAAGTGCAAGCATTAAATCTCAGGATTCCTGATGCTTCTTCCTTTGTCCTTGTTAATATGTATGTATTTATTTTTCAAAACCCGGTGGAAACTTGAGAAAAACTTATCTTTTATTAAAGATTCAGTTGCTATATTGAGTTAAGTTGTGAGAAAAAACCAGCAAACTCAGGACTATCCCTGGTACTTTAAACAATAACCCCCCAAATTCTCCAGTCCCCGTGTCCAAGGAAGACCATCAACACACAGAATCCACTTGAAAAAACTTTTTATGATCTGTGGACCTTTTATACGTGTTTCAAAATTTATATCTTTTTGCAGGTCACCAAGTGTTATCTGCTTATGGGTAGATAAAAGAAGCATCAGGATACATATTATTCTTAATAAATATTAAGGGTAGAGACATTAAAATGTTTCTGAAACTGTCAACTGAAGGCTTATATATGAATGGCATCTACATGCCGTTTTACCTTACTTGTTTCTTCCTTTAAATTTACAATAGAATTTGAAGTGTTTTAGAACACTCCTAGGAATGTACTAGTAAGTAGAAATGGCATTAAAATCACACCATTTGACACCAGTTTCTTTTTAATCTGAATTATTAAAACAGGAATTTAACCCAACTCTTTTGTCTGTATCACAGGGATAATAATTTATACCTGCGTCACAGGCCTGTAGCATGAGAAAAGCTCGATGAAGGAGTGGATATGCAAAGTGGCTTTTTAATTAAAGACTCATAGATCAAAGAGAGATGCTTGGGTTGCTTAGGTTTTACTGAGATACACCAGGAAAAACAGGTTTCATATTTCTGCTTGTTTACAGCAACACTGTAACAATGATGTTTAATCAGGAAGGAGGCCTGGTGACTAATAAAGATGAAGAAATGGTCAGAGAATGGAAATGGCCTCGGGATGGCAAGCTTGCCCAGCCAGTTATAGCACAGGTAATNTTTTTTTTTTTTTTTTTAATTTTGCATCTTCTGGTCTCTCTGAGGTGTCTTAATTGCAAGGAACATGATGCTTACATTTCTTCTTCTTTAACACATTCTTTACAAAGAACAGCCCTCCCAACAGCCTCTACATGAGTGGGTATCATTAGCGAGAAGAGGGAAAAGCAAATCACCTGGAACTGTTGTAACTCAGGATTTCAATAAAACAGAGCCCCATCTTCCCTACTGGAAGCAACTTGGAAGAGTCTTTTCTGAGCTTGGGAATATGAACGAGCCATTCCTCAATTTTTCTTTTGGGCATGTTCAGTAGCAGGCAGTTGTTTGTCTTACTTCAGGCCTGATCCAATTTCCACCAAAGTCCATGAAATGTCTCCCACTATGTTGTGGTTACCAGAGCTGGGCCGAGCATGCTGCAAAAATACCAGAAACAAAGGTAAAACATTTGTGACCCAAGTCAGTAAGCGTGCCTTCAGGCACGGAGCTTGTAAACATGCCCATTATTTACAGGGGTTGGATCAGGTGATTTTTTTTCATTCCTTGCTACCTGATATAGAGGCATACAAGGCATACATAAGGCCCTGACAGAATGACAGGTAGCCAAACCCATACCAGGTTTTCTTGGCTCATACTACCAGGCTGGCATCTGACATGAAGGAATAACTTCAAACAAATGGCAATAAAATTCTTACAGCTGCTATGACAGTTTTGTATGGGCAGATATTCTTATCTGGGGTTGGGCTTTTGTTTATTCTGTAAAATCTGCAAGAGTTTTGAGACTTCCAAAAAATCACGCTGTATCTGCAGTTTTGGTTTTTACAAAGTCTGTAAAAATTAAAGCAGATAATTACTGAAACAGTCTGGGTTATCAAATGCAGATTATAGAATGTGAATTGTATGCTATATCAAATTAATTTGACATTCTTCAAGAGCCACATGAAAATGGAAATGAGTTTAGTAAAGCTGTTAGTTTTTGCAACATAACATTCACTTTGTTTGAATGGGTAGGAGTGTCAAGAGGCTGGAAAAGGCTGGTGCGAACTGGCTTTTGGATTAAATGGAAGTGGTTCCAAGTCCCCTGCTTGGTGTCACCAGGGCATTCTTCATGGTCTGTGTGCACAGACAATGCTAAAGGCTTTGGTGACCCTGATTTTAAGAAAGTACTTTGTATGCGTCAAAATGCTAATTCTTTACTGGCGACTAAACGTCCAAATCCTGCCCACTCTCACCAACAACAGCAGATAAAGGGCAAGCAAGGACTAGAGCTTCCCAAGTCTGTCCACGTCTGACTCCACAGCCTCTGCCTCAGAAGTACATGTGCTTTCCTGAGCAGCTTGAGAGGTAGGAGACTTTCTTAGGTCTTCCTGCTGTACAGCACCACCTTCCAAACCATGCACAGCCTCAGTACGTTCGCTTTGGGCAGGAGTCATCCAGACAAAGGGCTGGGAGCTGTCTCTGGCCACAGTCCTTAAGCTACAGGCTAACTTTGCAGGATTCGAATGAGAGTGACAGCACTAAAACTTGTTTGTAGACTTAAGCCTAGAGTAACTGATCATTCCCTCACCTACGACCAACTGTCTTGGTCTTCAGTCTTGAGACTTCAGTCTGCCTCTTCCATCCAAACATAAATATGAAAACTCGGTGGAGTTAGTAAATCTTCTTTGTTGCTCTTTCAGGTTAATGAATACATCACAGTGAGGATTGCAGGGCGCTTTGCAATTAGCTTGGTCTACGAGTGGCAACATGAAAGTGTGTGCTTGTCTTTGTCACTGCTGCAGGGTGCGGCTCTTCCACAGCTAGAAGAATGGGTATGTCGTAACCGCTACAGTATTGCGTTTTATGAAGGCCCTTTAAAGATATTATTCAGTCTGCAAACTCTGGAATTGATGAGCTTTCCCATAAAATACACTTCCCAAGCTTATTTCCTTTTAAGTGCGCTAAGTGCAATGCCACAGAGTGATCAAGTAAGAGCTTCTAGAGATTAAATATAAACTCCAGTGGATTTATGCCAATGTCCACCTACCATAGGTCTGGCTCAAAGGGACAGTTATTTCTATGCACTTAGGTTCCTATTTCTGCCTTTTTTTTTAATGGCTGATTTCCTTAATTATTTAATGTATCACCTGTTCATAACTTCTGGTGATTAAGTCCCTTTCACCCTACATTCAGTGTTTCTAGGTTCAGCTACAACTCAGATGAATCTTCATTTTTGCTTAGAAAGGATGGATAAATATTACCTGTAATTTATCTAGAATTCTCTGGTCTACCATATAGAATACTAAGTTCATTGACAGCCCATTCTGAGATAAGTATAATTTATTTTGCTGTAGGTAGGGGGGTACTGAGTGAAGCTCTAAGTAATCCCGATCCAAATTTTTCTGGTCTTCACTTCCATGCAGTGAGCTGGCTGTCCAGCTAGGCTAATCATCCAGAGCCAAAACCCTACATCTTAATGGCAAATGCTGTCTTATAGTTGGGTTAAATATACTGTTCATAAAACAGGGTTTTTTTGTGATTTGGGAGTCAGGAAAATGATAGTTACAAAACAGTTGTTGGAAAAGCAGAAGAAATCTATGATTCAAGTAAGACAAAAACAAAATTCTGTTTGTTCAGAGTTTATTTCCTTCTTCCTGTTATGTATGAAAGCATTCAGCCTAGAAAATGTGAAAGCACACATTGCAAGTCTATAAGAGGCATGTATACGTGTCTCATTGATTTTAAGAGAAATTTAGATTAACTCCTGAACTTCTGAGAAATTAAATTTGTTGGAATTATTAAATGGCACTTTGTAAAAGAGTTTCACAATGTGTAGCTCATAGGCTTAGTTGTTAGAACACGATCCGTGAAACCACTACAACTAACATCACCATCATTAGCAAAAAAACCCTCCCACTTCTCACTCACACACCTTTCTGCTTCTGTGGGCAAGGAAACATTCTAAATGAGGGAAGATAAAAAGTCAGAAACTAACATTTCAAAACCTAACCTATTTTTTATTTGTTTTGAAACAAAAATTCAATCTGTTTCATAAGATGGACCTTGGGTTTTTTAAACAGTTTGGCAGTTCTTTGATTAAAGAAGATTGAGAAGCTCTTAATACTTCCTTAATAAGCTGTAATCCCTCTGTAACACTGGGATGAGAAACAATACCTTATTCCTTCTAATTCTGGAAATGGCTGGGCCATAACAATAATAGAGCTACTGCTGAGTCCCAGTAAGACTGCCATCTGAAATGCCATCAGAACAAGGCTTCCTGTACGGAAGAATGGAGAATTTGAGCCTCTCTCAAAGTAGAACTAGGGAAGATGAAGCACCATGAGGAATTCACTGGATACCTCTCCCTGGTGGAATTGGAAGGGTCACTGCTCTGAGGGACTACAAGGAAATAGGGAGAAGTGCTGTTGCAGGAATAAGTCTTCTGGTTCATTCACACCCTTGAGTAGGTGTTCAGAATTTATACAATTCTCAGTTCAAACCTAATTTGTCACACAGCAAGCCTTCCTTTGCACAACACCGAGGTGGAGAATTTGACTTTAAGAGGATATGACTTTAAATAGCTGACATAGCAAATTTCACCTGGAAAAAATTCTAGAAAACATATGGCAGACAGCTAAGGTATGAGTCAGAAAGAATGTGTCTTCACTTACTCTACTGGCACGAGGGCATGTCAGTAAAAACCTATGAAGAAGGTATGACCAGAAGGTTTTACTGAGTCATTTTAGTTTGGTTATGGGTCTCTACTCTCTAAGACTCCACATAGACTCATTAGGAATACCCCAGCAACACACAGCAGATTTATATGGTACTCTGCAATCTTATTGTCCTCCCTCCTCCAAGCAGATTTATGTCATTTTAAACACCACTGGTCCAAAAGAACCAATTATTTTGAAAGGTCAGACTTTTTTGAAAATGGGTATGAGAACGTAGCATTTGCTTACATCAGAATATCACCTGTAGTTAGTGGCATTTAAAATACTTGTACCTGTTATTTCATTATAGATTAACTGACAACACCAAAAATGGCCTAAACTTTGAGGTAAATCAGCATTTGTCTTTGTACTTTGCCCTTTGTTTCTTATTAATGAAAATGCTCTATCCTCTGAATTTTAAACAGTGTTTCTTACTTATAGTCAGCAAGAATATCTCTCTCTCTGCTAATCTTTTTCTGGTCCAAAAATCAAATTATCTCCTTTTATAGCAATTAAAATAGCTCTAAATTTTTTTTGTCATTTGTCAGCAATCCAAATAATTAAAGACACTACACAGTAAAACTTCATAAACCAACAAATATTTAAATGCCACACGATGAAAACTGTGAATTCTCATAGCAGAAGTGATGAATACTCTGTTTAAAGCCAGTTAAGAATACTGGGTATTTGTCTTTCTTCAAGTGGTAGATTCTAAGACTAATACCATTCTTTTTGGAGTCCCATTAGCATCCACCTTCATGTCAGTCTATGCTCTCTATGAAGGTTCTTCGCCCCAAGAACTCTCCTGCACTAGGCATGATCATCATTATGAGAAGTTGGACAGTAGACAACATAATCCATATCCTGCTGCTGGCTACACCTTTAGAAACCAGTTAATCCTTTCAACTCTTTCTGCCCTGTGTAAGCATAGCATAATCAGAGATCATTAAAACCACATATATTGCCACTACCTGTCACTTAGTAGTTCCCTTGCATCTGTATTTTCCACCAGCAGAATATTCTTTTTTTCAAAGCTGAGATAATTTGGACAAACTATTGGAAATTTAGAGGAGATTAGAGTTCATTCTGAGGAAATTCTTCTGATTCTTGTCTCTCTAGCCCTCAAACATGTTTAGCCACAGAGACTTTGTATTAATTTCTTCTGAAAGGGCTAGGTAAGATCTAATTCGCTGGGGCAAATCTGAAAGAGAAAGAGGAATATTTTCATGTAGATTTAAATTAATAGTCACACTGTGGCATGGTAGAATCTGTAACATTTTTTAGAGAATACAGAATGTTGACATGCAAACTCAGATTTTGTTAAAAAGAAATAAAAAATAGTTACATTAACCTTTATTGAGTAAGCTGACAAATTGCAAGTAAAGAAGTAGGTATTAGGCTGACTTTGATTTATGCAAGAAATTAACAAGACCAAAAATATACTTCAATCTTAACTGGAAAGAATCCTACAGCTCTGGAGAAGAGTAGGTTATCTGGTATCTACTCCAGTTTAAAGAATTAGGGAAACTAAAACCACAGTAGTCCTGCCATAGCTACCTTCTGGCTGAAAAAAAAAAAATCTCAAGGGGCACAATATTAAAAATGTTTATTTTTAATTTCAGAGTATTTTATTTAAGGTATCAAGTAGAGATTCTGTGTGGAATTAATTTTATATTAATTTGATGTTACATTTATATTTTTCAGAAGGGCCTAACAGTTATTAATTTTCATTTTCCATAGTTAACAAGGGCTCTTTCAAACATACACTGATGTATGACTTATTGGTTGTAAAATGTTACTACATATATCACACCATTACTATGTATATTCAGAACAAATTGAAGGTAGAGCATTTGTTTGGAATGCAGAGATTTAAATGGTTGTAGATTCAGTGAAAAATCTAGCAGTTACATCTGCTTCATGCTTTTGTTTTTTTCATAGCGCAAAATGCTACCTTCTTTGGCCACCGGAGTTTTTATGAGCGCAGCCAAGCAGACAAATACTAACAGTAACCGCTCTGCTTTTCAGTATTTGTAGTCCCCTTTGTCCAGGCTAGAAGAGGGCAGGAATCACTATCGCAACTATTCTCCAGTGACGGTTGAGTTGGCTAAAAAAGTTTCTTTTTAAATTATACCTCATTCTATCAATAACTTGTACTCCGAAGATGTTTGTATCTCTGAGGCATTTAATAGTGTTATGCCAGTGTCAGCACCATTAAGCACCAGATGGACTCATTAAGTTCTTTAATTTGTTTTTCCACTGTTATTTTTTAAAGCCAAAGTTTACAGAGCTGTTGATGGAAAATGAAATTCCAGAGGCAACTGTAAGCCACGTAAATGACACCAGTGCAGCCAGAGAACTGAGGAATTTGCAGAGGAAGATCCGGAGTACTGTGGATGACTGGCTGCGGTATTATCGCACAGCCCTAGGTCAGGCACGGTCAGAAAACAGCTGGGGACGTGGTTTTATGAGCTTGTTTCTATATCCGCAGGTACCGGAGTAGACTAAATAGTCCTCTGAAATCCAGCCCCAGACTGACCATCAGAGAATGCAGACACTGCTGGCTTGAACACTGACCTAGACAGGGGGCCAGTGGGCTACCTGTTACTCAAACTGGTGAGCAGGTACTTGGGACACATGGTACCTCTGAGGTCAGCAGATGGTTCTATGCTGAGTGTTTCCATACAGCGTGGCATTAAAATTGCCAGGCAAGTGCTGAAGAAGCCCACTCCACAACTGACGGCAGTAGAGCTGCATCAGAGTGCCACTGCATTCGGACTGATCAGTCCTACAGGGTTTGGGCCGTTCAGCGCAGACACCGTCTGTTCCCAGGGCAAGGCTAATACCTCTGCATGGTACTGCACCCAGCCAAGCACATCGGCTTGGTCACGGATCGCTGCAGTCAGGTACCTTGTACGGTACAGACATGCCCCATGTAGATCCTTGAGATATAGCTGGGCTGAATAGACAATGGATTCCAGTCGTGTACTGAGGAAACTGCAGGTGACAGTGGGACAGGTAATGACCCGTCTGATTCCCTACTTCCCTTTTAGTGCAGCTTTTGTTAGATTGAGACTGTGGAGGTGGAGGAGGAAAGGTTTGGAAAAGAGGAGGAAAAAAAGTGTGGAGTAACTAAAAACCTTTTTTTGAAGATTCTTGCTCCACATGCATTAGCTATAACATTTAAATGAACTATCTGATAAGGTAATCCACTGTGAGTTCACATAACTCCTGACAGCATGAAAACCAGGTCTGGGCAGAAGGCTAATATAAACTTGATTTCAGCCTTGAGTGGAATGAAATTGATTTAGAGAGCTCATGCTGGTGCATTACATGCCATGGGAATCATTCTGTGAGTGCTTGATACACGAAAGCCTCCTTAATAATACAAACAAAAGCTGCAAGAACATGCTCTGGTTTACTGAACATAGTTCAGGAAAATTGGTACTGCCTGAATTCTGTATCTTTGCTGATGAATTTAGCAAAAGATACATTCCATATATTGGAGTCCTTCTATGGGAAGACAGCTTGAGCACCACCATGTTTCTTTGGCAGGATTCTTTTTACCTCTTCTACCTTGTCAACATCATTGCCGACACTGATAATGTTTTCTTCTGGATTACAATCTAGCCACCAGAAAAACCTGCCATCCTGCCAATTAGTTACACCTAATCCAACAGTAGAGAACTGGTTCTGGGCAAAAAGAGGGAGGTATAAAAGGGTGAGGATCAGATATAAGATCTTCCACCTGCGTTAAGACTTTGGCCTTAGCAGGTCAAGGGAGGTGATCCTTCCCCTCTACTTAGCACTAGTGAGGCCATACCTGGAGTCCTGTGTCCAGTTCTGGGCTCCGCAGTACAAGAGAGACACAGACACACTGGAGACAGTCCAGTGAAGGGCCACGAAGATGATTAAGGGAGCATCTGTCCTATGGGGAAAGGCTGAGAGAGATGGGACTGTTCAGCCTGGAGAAAAGAAGGCTCGGGGGATCTCACCAATGTACCTAAATACCCGAAGGAGGGTACACAGGATCCAGGCTCTTTTCAGCGGTGCCCAGTGACAGGACCAGAGGCAATGGGCACAAACTGGAAAACTGGAGGTTCCCTCTGAACATCAGGAAACACTTTTTCACTGGGAGGGTGACCAAGCACTGGCAGAGGTTGCCCGGAGAGGTTGTGGAGTCTCCATCCTTGGAGATACTCGAAAGCCGACTGGACATGGTCCTGGGCAACCAGCTCTAGGCGGCCCTGCCTGAGCAGGGGGGGTGGACCAGATGATCTCCAGAGGTCCCTTCCAACCTCAACCATTCTGTGAGCCTGTAATTGTGTGATTAACTTGCACTATTAATTTTCCAGTTTGGATCACACAGCAGATGAGTTACATTTGTAAGTGCAAAACCACCATCAGTTACCAAATCGGGGCCTACTTTGTCACTGATTTCAGCAGTGGTGGTGTATTTCAGGAATTGACCACATACGCCTTCAGAAAACGTCTGGCCTTCCTCTGCAATCCTTAAGGAAGGGCATAATTCAGTCTGCGGATGCTCTCCCAGTTACCTCAGGTATGCAGAGATCACAAGGGAAGAGGAAAGAGAACAGCCAAGCTCCCAAGTCAGAAACTTCTCTCCTAGCTCAAATGCAGTCAGCTCCTCCTTACAGCATGCAGCAGGAACCGTACTCTTATCCGCTCAGGTAAATGAGGGGGACAAGGGGAGGATATGAAAGAACTACTTTTCCCCCAAGTCACTAGATGGTTCTTTTATGATTGCTTACTTATGCCACACAGTAAGAATTTACATTCTTTTTCCATGAGATGTTATTATCAGTACCTCAGAGCCTTCATATATCCCTGTATGACACTCCAGAAGCAGTAACAACAATGAAGCAGTAGTTGTGAAGGTTTGGAAAAATGCCCATATTAGATCTTTAAATACTATTTCAGCAAGTAAGATTAACTTTTTCTTATCATCAGCCACATTTGTGATAGTAGCATCCAAAAAACTGTTTGGGAGCAATGCCTCTCTATATAGTGTGTCATGTGCTTGAATGATGCTCTGCTCTTCCAAGTGCCACCACCTGCCAAGTATAATATATAGAAAATCTGAGCTTCAGAATTGCTTCCTAAGAGTTTGTTTAGAGTCGTAGTCATACTACTTTGTTTCACTTCTTAAAAATGTGTAAGGGAAGTCAGAGAAGTGGAGGGAATACTGCTTTGAGCATCTTTCCTGTGTCCTTGCCTTTTCAAGTACAAGACAGTCTGTATTTGATTTCAAATTATCTGCTAGTCTCAGACAAATGTCTTTTTATGCAATCCATTAAAGCAAAGAGGTTTGCAATATCCTTAGCAATTATCTGAAACCTGACTTCACCCATCTATGGCACATCTTGCTAAAGCAAGATGCTTGTTTCGTTTTGCCATTAAACTTTCACTTACTTGCTGTTATTTTCTTATACAGGGCTTCTGTTTTACTAAATAGTAATACCAAATCAGAGAAGCTGCATATGACTCGGTTCAATGTAAATAAAAGAAGGAATGTACTGTATGTCATTAATTCACGGTAGGGAAGTCTAAGCTAAGATTGGACAATGATGGCTCCAGTGTAAACAGTAATGGTAGTAGTTTAGTAGCAGTTCATTTCTGGATACGGTTAAGTAGTTCACTTATGCCTCCAAGCTGTTACACCATTGCATAGGACGCATTGCATGTGGATCCCAAGCAGTAGTAACTTTTCAAGCCTAAGTAAGTAATCCACAACTGTCATTCACGCTGTGTCTGCAGTTCCCCGTAACAGGAAGACAAGGTGACACGATTTGTCACTGTATTTTTGGTGGCTCAGGATTCCCGTGGGTCTTTGAAGCACGTTTGCTTTTATTGATACCTTTCTTACAGGTGAATAGCAGCAGTGCTTTCTTACAAACTCAATGATGTCTAAAAACCAGCAAAATTAAAGGAACAAATTTCTTTTAATTTCATACAACTAGTCTGTAGCTCAACTAATAAAGCAAGAATACCATAAATCTCAAGTATTTCATTATTGCTCATAGTATGCTGAAATTGTAATCTTGTTTTATGTACATGCGTAGCTGAAAACCAAAATTTTGCACATTCCTCTGCTGTTTGTGAGACCACTTACGGTCTCTTTTCCCTGATCCTTTTATTTTAGACTTACTTCCCTTTTCCTTCTGCTCCCTCCAGCACAATATACCCCCAGCAGACCTCTAATTCAGATGTGCTCCTCATAGCTCTCTCTGTTTTAATGCTTTTCTCTTGGCACAGCCGTTAGGGATTGATCCAACATCCCCAAATACAGCAACAATCTCTCCATTAGCTTCAGAAGGCCAGAGGGGAGGCCTGTGGGCTTTAGAGTCTCTCTCTCTCTCTCTTTTTTTTTCTGGTCTAAACCTTTCATAGGATTTGCTCTCATTATGAGGAAGTTGTGTTCAAAAGATACCATCATCTAGAGTGGTGTGGCAGGTTCTTACGGATGACATGATGTCTTCACTAGAGATGTGAAGATAAGGTTCTGGAACTCGGCCCTCCTGCTGCCTCCTTTACAGGACCAAACGGACCTACAGAATCCCCCCCAAAACGTCAAAGGACTTCTCAAACAAATCAGTCTTCACCACACTCGTGAAAGACAAATAATACCAACACACATAGCACATACACATGAATATAAAACGAGTATACTACAATCAGCTGTCCGAGATAAGAGGTGCCTATGAGACCTTCAAATAATTCGGGAATAGCCTTTGAAGCCTGCTCTTGGCTGCTACCGAAGCCTGCCTGGCTAGCTCATCTGGTTAAAGCACATCCCTCTCTGCTGCCGGCTTGGTTTCAGAGGCTGCGTTTTGGCAGAAGCCAGGAGCTCCACAGCACTCATGGTTGCATCAGACCTTAAGAAACACCTGAAACATTTAGAAGACTGCACGCCTTAGATAAGAGGGGATGACTAGGCCTAGGCCTGTCATTTATAGAGAGGATTTTAAATTATTCTTCAACCTGTACTTGATTTATTTGACAATTTATCTTGCTAACACTTTCCCCTATATTTTCTTTTCCTAGTGGCAGGGACAAGCTGTGGGTCACATCCCAGGCTGCTTGTCCTGCTGTGCTTCGAAGAATTATGATGGGGGAGGAAGGAAAGACATGCAGGTGCAGTAATCATCGGATTCCCTATGTGTCAGACCTGGAGTATGATCACCTCATTAACAATCAGATGTCCTTTAAGGAGCAGATTATAGTGGTCTGTGTCTCATCTTCTTCACAAATAAACAAGGATCCTAGTGAAGACAAGATACAGCAGCTGTATAAAAGAAAGAACAAGAACAGGAGTATGCCTTGTGCTCAGGTGGGTTTTATCAGACAGTAGATAGTTTTTCCAATACCTGGTTGAAAACTTGAAAGAGTCTTTTTGGAATATTTTCTGTTTATCTGGTTGCTAAAATATCTGAAAAGTTGTCTCACCAGAAATGTCTAATTGGTACCAACTCCACATATGTGTTCTACAGGAAATTTAATATTAAAAAAATACTTCCAAAGTAGAAAAAAAAGTTTAGAAATGCAAGAGTTTCCTACAAAAAAAGGGCATTTCAAAAAAACCCGTTTCTGAAAACTAAATATTACTTGAATCTGTATCTTTGAAGATGAAGTAAATCGTCATTCCCAACCTAGAGGAATTCCTCACATCATTCTTTTTTCTGGAACCGCTGAGAGAGTAACCCTGAATAATCCCTTGATGTAGAGCAGGGACCTCAAACCTTGATTCAAAATCCCTAGAACGGAGTTTTGGGGATCTTTCTAGCTCTGTGACACAGTACCAGGAAACTCTGCAGTGTATGCGTGTGGTACTGTGGCATTGCAGGTCTCAAGGATTAGTAACCACAACAATCTTTTGCATCAGTTGAGCAGAAACCTGTGATTTGGTAGCAGTGTGACAAAATATCTTCTTCTGTTGAAACATTTTAGCTTCCAGGAATCAGCACTTTCTAATAAAAACGAATGAAAAAAATTCCATACGGAAGCATGCTGCTAGAAAATTTCCAACCAGCTCATTTTCCTTATAGTATTAACTTACTGAGTAATGATTTAATACAAGACTCCGTGCTCACATTCACATGGCAAAGCACTAAGGAAATACACAGCACAAAGTATCCTTGTGTAAGTTTGTATTTAGAAGGACTGGAAATAAAGTTAAGTTGAAGTCTGGACAGGCAAAAAAGCAAAAGATAAGTAATATGATAAACACTTTAAAACAAGGAAAGTTTTTTTGTTTCAGTGTCCCCTGAACATCATCTATTCTTCTAATTACCTGAAAATTTGTCAATAAAGCTGACAGTGGAAGTGGTAGTAAAGACTCCACAGGCATTTTTTATCATCTTGACATAGCGGGCACAACAGTAACCATCAGTGATTGCTGTATTCAAAATCTTCTGCTTGTCACTAGACATTAGTGGAGCTGCACTGAAATTTAAATGTTAAGAGGATTTGAGTCTGCGTAGATGCAGCTTCAGTACCAATTAAGGCACTAAAATGACTTCTTTCACTATGTCTTATTTGTCCATTCCTTGAGAAACTGGTCACACAGCAACTATCATTTCTGATTTGCATTTGAAAAAGTTAGCATAGAAGGGGTCAAATTCTGGCCTTCATGAAGTCTTTGGGAAAACTCCCATGCATTTCAGCACCAGCAGGATTTTTAGTGCAAGAAGCAAAAGCTAAATCTGAATTAAATATCTACATTTTATATAAAGAGAAGAGGAAGACAGTAAGGGTGTTTTCAGACCTAGCTTTTCATATTGTTCTTTCCTCCTGGAAGCCTGACGTAAAAATGTATTTGGGAAATCAGTGGAAAAAAGGCTTGTGTATTGCCTCCTGGTCTCAGTGTGGTCCTGTAGTTGGCCCCTGTCCACTAACGGCAGGAACACAAGACTTTTGGAAGCCAGGATTCCAGAGGATTATGACAAATCCATAAGGAGGTTGCATAGTGACTACCTGCCACCCCTGTTCTCACAATTATGAAGTCTCATTTTATAAATCAGAGGAGCTGTTTCTTTTTTAAGAGGAGAGAAATACACCCACAAAGAGAAATTGAGAAATTTAGAAGCCTCTGTCTTCACAGTGTAAAAAGCCATTGCCACCTGGTCTGAAAGAGAAAGATAATTCAGTTGAGTTCATAAGGACTTGTTTGGAAAGAATGTTACTAGTTTAATTGGTCAGGCAAAATTTACTTAATTATGTAATTGTACTTCCCTTGTTGCTTCAGGGTTGTCTGGATTCCTTTCGCCTCCTCAAATATGATATCACTTCTGCAGATGCATTTACAGATCATAAGGGTTCCTTATTGGAAAAGAGACATAATGTAACTCCTGGCATGGTTTTGGTATGTTAAAACTATTACAATTATTTAACTTTTAATGCCATTACTATGATCTGGTTACAAATGAGTGACTTTGGGATTGCCACGTGTCATGGATATTTGGGCCATTAGGAGAGCGGACTGCTAATCTTCCTTCTTCAGGAGAACTGACTGTTGTCCCAGCAGCCCCAACTCTTCTTTATCTATTAACAGTTCAGGATTTACAATGCATCAGGTCATTCTCATTCCACCTGCAAGGGCCAAGAAGCACATGCTGGTTGCCACAGCTTTAGAAAATGAACATGATTTCTGCCTTTGGACTTTGTGGGCTAGATCTAGCCATCTCTATGCACTTCACCCCATTTCTGCTTAATCTGTGGCAAAAAGTCTTGAGGCACATCACACAACAGCATGTTTTAGTCTTTAAAAAAAGAAAAAAAACCTTTTGTTTTTCAGCATTCTGGGAAGTACTCTTTGCAAATCAGGAAAAAGTCTAAGATGAGACATGCACTGAAGTTAGTTTTAAGTACTTGTATAGTTTTCACATGTGGTCTGGAAGCATTATAATTTCTTGTAAGAGATTAATTCATAGGTGATTTATGCTATTGAAGTTTTGCATGCAAAGCATACATTGCATGTTTTGAAATACACTATTGTTGTAACACTGTGAAGAGAGGATTCTCGCGGTCTTGTTCACCTCTGTTGACAAGCTGTTCACTTCTGTCGCAAGCTGTTATTAGGCTAAGAAAATGCAATCTTCTTTTGCATTGCACAGAATTGCATTATAATTGGATTTTAATAATCCTCACATCTTTCCGTAAACACCACCGCAAACACTGTTTTCCTTTTGGTTATTTTAGTTACTTTTTCCAGTAGGAGAGAGCACCCACTGATTCTTGTTGGGTTATTCTTTGTTCACTTCCTAACAACGGTGAGGAACAAGTACTGCTTCCCGTGTTTGCTTTGTACATTTTTAGTAGTGGCCATGGCATTAGAACAGAGGACCTTTCAAATATCGTCTCATCTTAACTACTGTAAAATTAGGCTATTTCTGTCAGTTAGGAACAAGCTGTTCCTGCAGAAGGAAAAACTGCTCTACATAACACCTATCTGTGCTCAACTTCTCTGTCCACTGGGTGACACCAGCAGCCTATCCGACATTGCTTAGCTCTGCGTAGTACCCCAGAACACGTCTGAAGAAGACGAAAATCTTAACCGCACAGCTTCTTTTTTCCTGGTAATATTAATAAATTTGCTTTCCTCTCTGGTGGCAAAGTGATATAAATAAATAGGAAAAAAAAATGCAGAAACCCCAAAACTTCTTCTAGACCCGCTACATGTAGTTTACAAAGATGAGGCGGACAAAGTGGGAAAATACTCTGTAAAATACACAATGAACTGAGGGCCTGTTGTAGAAAAAGATGAAGACGACATGCTTTAGTATGAATGACCCACAGTTGATCAAAGTGTTTGTAACAGCTCTGAGGAACGCAGGTAACCAATTACAAGAGGTGCAGTTTGATTCTGTTCCATGTAACCTTTTTGCATTCCCGTATGGAAATAATTTAATATTTTTGAAAGAAAAATCAGGATAACAAGCAATTTTTTTGTGGCTGATGAACTGATTAATCCTTAGAACAGCTCACAAACTACTTTTATTTTAAAAACCATTTAAAGACATTCTATGGTATATGTGCAGCATTTTGATTTGTTTTGGGGTTTTGTTTTGGTTTTTTTTAATTTACCTGTAATTCACTGTTACAAAGATCAGCCACCAGTACAAGATGGGTTTCAGTCAGCACCCAGATACAGAGAGATATAAACAAAAGATGCATGAGGAGTAAAACCTGAAACCTAATGAGCCTATCAGCGTTGTCTTAATTACTGTTTTTAAAAACTGAGTGGTAAGGGCCAGGTGGCTAGTTCTTTTGCTTGAACAAGAAACTAACCATTGTTTAAGGAAGGATGGAGTTTGGCTTTAGAAGGAATGTGTTAATAGTCCTTTCTATCAATACTCCTAATGTCTCCCAGCTGACAAATAATCGCTCCAAGCAAACAAAATGTCCCAAAGTTATGAGCCTACTTCACCTGGTTACAAGCCCTACCACCTTTCCAAGGGTACAGTGAACAGCCTGTACAGATGGAGCCGCCTTTGCTGTTTCCAGGGAGGTATTCAACCCATCCTCAAGCAATTCCCAGTCAGACTCACCCAGCTGTTACCATGCTCAGCCAGAGCAGCATTATCTACCAAAAGCAGTAGCAATTCAGAACAGTTTCACAGGACTGGCTTTGAAGGGCAAGACTTGACCAAAGCTGTACCGCAGGATGCAAGTGTTCTCTAGGGACCAGGGCGCACTAAGGAAACCTGCCAGCGGTAGCAGCTCCAGCTCTCCTCATGTTATCTGTGTACAGTAGTGACTTGCAAAGACCAGGAGAAAGATAAGAAGCTATGAAATGCAACTCTACCAGAAGTCAGAAATTGCAAAGGGCCGCAGTCATTTCCAGAGCAGCTCAAAAGCAAAATAATAAATAATATTCAGAAATTCTGGAACCTAAAATAGGCTGTGGTTCTTTTCCGTTGGATAACAGCATGACCTCTGCTGAAGAACTGGGACTGGCCTGATTGCAGTTTAGAAGTAATAATTATTAAGAATGAAGTCATTACGTTTAGGGTAGAATACCACTCTCATTTTTTTGTAGTTCTGAAAAATCTGTCATGTGTCAGAGATGACAAAATTCCAGGTCACACTTGATTGTCATGTTCAAAGCTGATCACAGAGAGCTCCAGAAGGATCGTGCAATGCTCAGTAATTGATAATCAGTTGCTGTATGAAATTCACTGTCAATAAGTGCAGAGTAATTTACATGAGGGAAAAGAATCATAATTATTTATAGAGATGCAAAGATAGACACAATAGCTCTTACCACCAAAGTAAGAGAGCTAAGACTCGTTCGTTGACATATCCCTGAAAACTTGTGATCAGTGCTCTGCAATGGTCATAAGGCAAGCAGCTTGTTAGTTAAAGGGTAAATAAAACATTCTTGAGATTCTGGTACACAGCACGTGACTGTCTTCACCGTATCTCAGAAAAGGATTTAATATGGAATGGCTGTTCATATAAGGAAGGACTAAATAGGGTAGCTTACAAAAGAGACTAAGATGAGATAGGAGAAAGCTTTATAAAGCAAAAATGGCGTGGCAAAGGAATAAGAAATAATTATTCATTGTTTCTTAAAACACAGGAATGATCGGGCACCAATGAAGAGATAAGCAGCAGATTTAAAACAAAAGGAAGTCCTTTTTCTCACAGCACATCATTAAATTGTGGAACTCTTTGCCACAGGATGTTGTGGAGGCCAAAAGCATAAGTGTGTTCAAAATGGAATTACATACATTCCTGAAGGTTTGCTCCATTGGCAGCTATCAAATGTGATGGCCCAGACACAGCTTTTGGTTGAGGAAATCCCTGAATTGTTAACTGCTTATGGCTGATACAGATCACAAAGAATAGGATTTTCTTAGAAATGCTCTTCCACTCCTCCCCCAGCTGCCAGCCACTTGCGGGGACAGGATACTGGATGAGTTAGATTAGCCTTCGGTATAATCCTGCACAGCTGCTTTTACACCAGGATGTGCAAGGTTGTTGCTTTAATTTGGGTAAAACTTTAATAAAAGGATTGGGGGGGGGAATGCACAAGGTTCATGAGAAGAAGGTTCTTTGCCTCTGAAATCATCCTCAGCTACATATAACAAACAATTTTGTATAGATTTTAATTTTTAAAGCTTCCATAAAGCAAAATTAATGTTCTGAGGAAGGGAAGGTCTCTCAAACTACGTAAAAGTGGGATTAAAATTTTACTTAATTTTATATGCTTTCTTCTTGAGGCAGATAAGTAATTTCCTCTGGTCCTTTGGAATTTCCTCAGATTCCTAAAACTTCAAAATGAAACACAACTGTCCTATGTGTCTAATGAATCAAAAGGCTACCCTTAGTATACTTAGAAGGACAGCCTCCATCCTTAATTTCCTACTAAAATAACTATTGTTCAGCTAAATAAATACAAGCGAGTTTAAGAGAAGGAATTCATGGCTTCAAAGAAAAAGAATTAAGTTCAAGTTTTAATGAACGCATTAGGCAAGAAGGATTTGTTGTATGATATTAAACATTTGCTTTTAGACAGCTTTCTATATAGTCTTTTAGATGCCTCAAGGAAATGGTTTTACAGCAGCCTTACAGTAAGGCAGTTGCTCCCAGGGGCAGTTGCTTCTCTCTGATCGTGGCATGTACTTCCTGCCATATGGACAATCCCGCTCTCTCCCCCTGCCCCCCCGTCTAAAGATCTTCAGCCAGGACATAATTCCTCTGCCTTCAAAACGTTAGGGAGCTGTGTGTTTGAGGGGTAGGAGGCAGAAGGGAACCAAAGTTTTTATTTTATTTGCAAGAAGTGGCTTTTCAAAAGCATTGTTTGTGCCGAGTTAAAAAAACCAACCACCAAACACCAAACATTCCTGCTGTTTTTCTTTCCCATAGGATTTGCATTCCTTTTTTTTCCAAAGTAGATGCCCTTTTTGTGTAGTTTACAAATTTGTAATCATACATTATTTGTGAAGAAATTACTAGGATAACAAACATATGAACCTAACAATAGCAAAGCATGGTGTGCTTACATACATACACAAACGCTGTTGTTCCAGTTTAAGAATGAACTTAAGCCAATATACTTGCTTTCATCCATCAGTGCCGTACTACATGGAATGATGGTTAAATATCGTGAGAGCTAGCTGAAGGGAAACTTGGCATCGAATGATTATATTTCTAGATTTATAATCATCTCTGGATGTTAGCAGCACAATTCTTAAAGATTGCATTTTCCAATTTCTGGAGCATGTCAGACTGACACTGCGATGCAATGGAGAGGAGAAAACAACCTGAGGTCAAAACCAGATCCATGGGTCTGGAAATGTGTTCCTGTGCTTGAAGAATGCAACACGAGCGGTGAAAGTTACTTACGTTTCTTAGCTCTCACTTGTGGTGTGGCCACGTAGTCACAGCTGGAAAGCAGCAGCTTTAGATTTCAATTCATTAGTCCAGATTCTCTGTTTATCCCAAACAACAACGAAGGTATGGTTTGTGCCATTGGTAACCTGCTAAGTGTGAAACACAGACAGAAGTCCCCCAAACGCTCGAGGAAGCTAAAAGAGGAAAAATAAAAAAGAAACAAAGCAGGAAGGGGAGAAAGCTTGCCCTCAGTAACACTTGCTGCATTTGCCATTAGTGGTGAAATTCATACACACCTATAAACAGACATCTGTAGAGAAATCAGCCCTCCAAGCATAGATGCAAAGCCTAGGATGAAGAGCAGGAGAAGCTGTGATTTCTTCCCCCAAGGATGTCAGTACGTACAAGACTTCCAGAAAAGGTCAGGTGAAACCAGTCTGACCTTAACGTATCCCAAACTTCCCCAACCCCAGCCAGAGTTCTGGCATAAGGGTTTGAGATGGGAAATGTAACAAAGATTTCATTAAATTCACTAGTGACTTTTTTATTGCCATTCCTGGATGACTACAGGTTGAAAATATTGAGACAGCATAGCAATAAGGTGCAGTACACATTTATAACTGATTGTACAAGTCAAGCTAAACTATCAGTAGGAGAAACTCCAGAGGTGAGGTTTTCATGATTCTTCTCCCTTGAAAAATGGAGTACTGCCCTGGAAAAGGTGAGGGAAAATCACACCAAGCCATCTCATTCCAGCTGATCTCAAGATCCAAAACTTTTTAAAGGAAGGCTGGGTTCTATAATTGCATTTGCCTTGCAGCCTTGCCAGCTTCTTAAGTGCACTCATTATGATAGAGGCTGAATGCTTTGAGCTGATTCTGCAGTTTATCAGTAGCATGGAAGGCATTTATGCCATTCAGGCCATTCAGTGAATTTGGACTTCTCCAGATTCAAGAGCTGACTGGGGGTCTGCTGGGAATATAATTCAAAATTGTTTCTGCCATTTTCTGCTGCAGATAATCAAGATGTCAGTGTTTTTAGTAATTTTTCTCCAGTAAAAATAATGCTTATGAAATGAGCCCGGGATGTGGAATCCTCTATTCATACACAGAACCTAACAATACACCCAGCAACTGTTTATACAGTTTTCTGTTTCACAAAACTGTTCTGGAAAGGCCATAGCCAGGAAATTATAGGATAATCAGTCTCTATGCTTCTTCTACTCTTGACTTCTTTGATGTACTTGTTTGCTTATTAACCATTAAATTGTTCATTATCTCATTCCAAATTATTCAGCCAAGCAGCCGTCAAACAACAGATTTTTGTTACTGTCATGCTACTGAACAGGCAACTTTTGTTTTCAGTTCGGCCTTTAGTTAGGCAGACCTTCTGCAATGACAGTTATTCATTTCCTTCATAGTCTAGAAACAACTTCAAGAGGTCATCTAGCCTCGCCATTTCACCAGTACAAAATCAACTATGTCAGTGCTATTATGGAGACAAGAGGTGGTGCAGTCCTGGCAGAGCTGTAGACATCTGCAAAACAGACCTTTAGACTTGAGTTGGTTCTCTAAAGTCTTTCACAGCCCCAGAAGAGAAACAGGCACTTCCACAGTGCAGTTAAACTCCTTCCAATGTATAATGGGAGTGGGTCAAATGAATCACATGCTGGAAATGCCTGTTTCTCTCCCGTACGTGAGGTGAATTCCACTCTTGTAGCTTAACCTGTTCGTAAAGACTCAGTGATAGAGAAGGCACAATATCCTCACAAAAATATATCTGACTGCTTTATACTCATATTGCTTCACAGCTTTTCCTATTTAATTTTTATTCCTGTAGTTAAAGCCCCTTATTTCTTGCTCTGTTTATTACAGACATGGAATACAGACCGTTCTCCTTCTTTCTGTAGCAGGTCATATTTTTATGTCCCTTCTGTCTCCTGTGACTATACTCCCACACTCAAGTCTTCACGTCTGTATACTAAAAAAGCACAGGTTATGCAACCTTTCTTTATAGGTCATATTTTCTGGAGCTCTGGTCATTCCCCTTGCTTTCCTGCAGATTCTTGCTGGTTGATATGCATTTGGCCACTCCAGCACTGCGGAGCTTAGGAGTTACACTTTGTATTTCACAGGTTAGATTCCTATTTGCACAGCCCACAGTGATTAAGAGTTGCATGTCATCATCAGCACCGATAATCTATAACATGAAAAGGACAGGTCAACCATCCTGATTGTACATTACCAGCCCAAGAAGGGTGGTACTACAAAACCCGAACAGCTAACAAAGCTTTCATTAAATGTATTTGAACTCTGGTGATTAAATTTAAATGAACTTCAGCATGAGCAAATCTTTTTTACTTGAATGTCTGAATGCACAGGCACATATACCCATGAATTTGTCAAGTTGCTTCTCTAAGGGGCAGTTTGAATCAACAGAATTGTCTCTACAATATGAACATGTGAAGTTTGCTAATCTGCATGAAATATTCCTAGACAGAAGAAAGAAGGCAATTAACCTCAAGAATGACCATCTCGGTCAAAAAAGCCAGGGAAAGAGAACATGTCATAATTTGAAGACAGCCCCATTTTACTCCTTCAGTCAGCTGGAAAGATGCAGAAGGGCACATAAGGGGAAAAGTATGGGCTGAACTCCCAAAACCCCTACTGTGGATTGCTTAATGTCAGTGTTTAATATCTAATAGTTCCCCTTCTGCAAAAGGTTAAAAGGAATCAGGACAGAGATATATATGCTTATAAAACCAACCCACTGTTACCCATAATAAAACATTTTTTATTTTGACTTCTTTTTAATGTTCTGACATATTACTGCTCTGAAGTTCAAAATTTCATTGGTATTAAAGTTCATCTTTGACCCTTCACCTTTCTATGTGGAAGAATTAGTCAGGGAGAAAAAACATTCCTCTTTGCCCTGGCTTGCTTATTATGACTCCCTCAAGAATTTCAGTCTGAAGCCATTTGCCAGAACTATATTTAGCTCTGACAGGAGAAGGAACCTCCGTCCACTCCAAAATGCCGCCATCCAAATTTATCTCTTGGCTTTCACTGAAGACTTGGGTTTTAAAACCCTCTGGATTAAATTTACCCCAGGAGGGGTAAAAGAGCTTTGCTATGCTGGTTTATTCCTACTGAGAAAAGTTGACCTTCAGAGCTGCTCGCTAATGAACCTTCTTATTTTATAAATTCCTGGTGTTTTAGGAGTGAACCAAGCCAGAAAGATACCCTGTAGAAGATAAAATTCTTACTGATGCCATAAAATGCCAGCCTGTGAAAGTCACATGCTACAGAAGGCCATAATGAGAGTGACAGGAATTTGAGAAACACTGGAAAACTTTGACTGGAAACATTTACGTATTATGCAAGCAAAGCAAAGCTTCAAGCATCCTTGAATTTTATGCTCGAAGGCACAAACTGATTGCTTGTGGTGGAAGGAATAATGAAATTCCTCCATGTCATAATATCACAGAATCAACCAGGTGAATTGTAATGGAAAGGGCAACATTCCTGACAGCGATGGTGATTGCCAGCAGCAGCCTTCTCGTTTATATTCACTTAGAAAAGTTTCAATGCATTGTGTATTCATGCATCAGATCATCTTTGGAGTAGATTTATCTACCCCTTCTATCAGCCTCTTCATTTGTACCATTACAGAACACCTATGTATCAGAGAATAGCAGTGTTACTTCCCAAGCATTCTGCAGGTAAACCTGCAGTGGCTAAAGGCGCCTTCCCTATCTGCTTGTTTCCATTTTCATCATTAGCCACACTGAAACAGACTCAGAGCTCTAAAAGAAATAGCAAAACTGGTATGCACCCCACCACATTTTGGCAGTAGGACGATGCCAGTGGTTAAACAAAGCCAACATGAGAGGAGTGTTGCGTGTTGCTTCCTCATCCATGTGGCAGTGAAAGGCACTTAAATTGGACGACACAACACGTAAGGGCTTGCAGCAGCAAGAGGAAGCTAATTCAGATTATCTGTACGGGGAACCCAAAGGCTAGAAGAGACCAGGGAGTGGTGAGCAAACCAAAGCACAAAGCCCTGGCATACAGAGCACAGGCAGTAAGCTGGGCGGCGGGTGGCTGGAGGTTTCTTCTCTTGTTCTCTGTGCTCCCACCATAGGCAAGGGAAAGAACATGCAGAACTGAGGGAGACTGATAATAAGAGATACAGAGGAGAAGTATGAGAGACTGGACCTCAGATCAGAAGGATCTGTGTAATGAGAAATGTGATAGGGAAGGGGAGGTAAGACCAGTTATGGGAAGCAAGATGAGCACTGATTACGAAAAAAGAAAGAAGCAGGGTAAGAAACATACGTGCAAGTAAAGTATGAGGAAGAAACTGAAATGAGAGTAGGAAAATCAAGAGACAGCCAGGAAAGTCAGAACGAATGAATAAGAGTTTGCCTCTAGGGGAAACACAGACATAAAGGGGTACATATAGCCAGAGAATTGGTAGCTGAGACCAAATGTTATTGTCGTTTCCACCTGCTGACGTACACTCAAAACTGTACCCCAAGGAGAGCTTACAGGATTCCCTTTGTTATGATGCTGACACTGCTCACAACATTGGATTTAAGCAATGGAGTGGGGAAATGAGGACCTGTGTCATAGCGTAACGTGTATTAAACTGTTCATCACTCCCAAATCTGCACTGCTGCGAGTGCTTCTCCCACGCTCGGGTAAATACAGCTCTTCATAGTAGTGAGACAAGCTACTTGAGTGAAAGAAAGATGTTTCAGAGTTGAGTAAAACAGTGCTATCATAATAACTTTTGCCTATAAAACTGAAAAATGCGTTATGTGAAACGGTTCTTTCAATTACCCACAAACAAAAGCAGTGTTCTACATCATGTTCATTACTGGTTATATTACAGATGAATACATATTGGTGTGTACATAAGATGAAGACAATTCAGTGGTCCTTTGGATTTCCTTCTAGTGAATACATCCATTGTTACTTGAATATGCATTACCCTGAAGTAATCAAAGAGTCTTGACTTGGAGTCCTGCAAGCTGAGAGCTTCCATGAAATAAGCCAGATGTTTCTAATTGGGTAACACTGGGAACATCCCACAACACAAGCGGCTTTGGGTAGTACATCAGTTTAAATGATTCTTACAGTTTTAAATTCAATGAAGCCAATTTTCACTTAAACAAAGGCTCCTTTACACTGCCATAACAATGACACAGGCCTTCATGTCAGTGAGAATCTGGCCCAACTGTGTCACTGTTTCTTTACTGACCAAGAAAAGGCTGATGCTCTCACCTTCACTCTTTTTATATCTAGTATTTCAACAGGCTTTTCTTCAGGCCCTAAGTCTGAGATCATCCAAATGTTATATATGCGTGGAACTGCCTTTGCAACATGTTGAAAAAGTATTTATCTTTTCTTGGACTTGCTCTGGTAATTTTGAGTCTGGGGACATTAAAACCAAAAGGCCCAACACCACAAACTGATCAAAACCCAATAGGAATACTCGAAAAATCCAGAAGGCTGCCTCCTTTCAGTTGTTGAGATCTTACTACAAAATGCATAATTTATCTGACTTGTTTAAGAATTCTACGTTCTAGCACAAAACAGAATTTGGCTTTTAACTCATCTGTTTTGAGGATGTCACGATAAGATAGTAATCTACAAATGCCAGCTTTGGGAAACGTGCAAATGATCGAGACTTCATTAAATACACTTCAGAATCAAAAGCAAGTTTGAACCTGTGGAAATAGAGTTGGAAAATGTTTCTTGATCTTTCTGAACAGCTCTGAATTGGCTTAGTCTCCTGGTTTACTTTTCCAGGGAGAGAAAATTACTCAAGTTTCAGATTTTGCCCACATTTTGAATCCTTATGGCTTTCAACATCAGGCCTAGTTAATTCCTGTAAGTTTACAATCACTTGTCAAAAGACTTTGATCACCTTTCTTCTCTAGAAAATTGTTTCCTATGAGATACAGTATTTAAACAGGAAAGCTCATTGCTACTTATAAAAGTTTAGAAGTAGGATACCCTACTTCTACTCCTTCTTAGTAAAAACCAAAACAAAAAAAATCAAAGAAAAATATTTAGTTAACATATGCAAAAGAAAAAATCCACACAGCTATTTTTTCCTACGCCTAACAAATTTGTCTCTGTTCGTCTTCAAATATGTCATGTTATGCCAGACCTAAACTGAAATATTACTGAGATGGATGCTGGTGGGTTTTGGTAGTTTATGAAGCAGCATGCAAAACGTTGTTTTATACACTCCAGTATGCTGTGTTTTGAAATCTTGGAGGGACTAGAAAAATAGGAGTTTTATGTTTTAATTTCCTAAATGAAATTAAATATTTTATTTTACATAACAAAGTCATGAAAGGTGAAAGCTGTAAGCCATAATAAAGTTGTAAGGCAGGCTACCTAACAACTTTCTTTGTTTCCCAACCTATCATCTTCATTTGGAATAAGAGGTTGCTCCTGCCAATTCTGCATTTTTTTTGTTCTCTTCTTTGGCAGATGTACATTCAAGGAAAGCTACTCTTTGCCAACTATATTTTCAATGGGTACAGCAAGTCAGCTAAAGACCTTCAAAAACAAATAGCTAAGACAAGGAGTGATTATCGCATGGGTTACTCTCTTCCAAGTGATTTCAAGTTCAGGTAATGTACTTTCCATCATCATGGGTTTTAATCACTTCATTCTGAGACCTTTGGCTTCTTTGTTCAGTTTCTTAAATATAAAGCACTGTGACTCAGAGCAGCAAGTACAGAAATCTCAATAGCAAAGCATTTGCACCTTTTTCGTGTGTTTACAAGTTCTCCATCTTGTACATTCCTTCTTGTCCCATTCAACAGTTAGGACTGCCTAACCCTAACCCTAACTGCTGAGCTACAGAATCTTTACTGGCAGTTACCAGCAAGGAGAAAATAAGAAAACAGAGGTGAAGGTCCTAGGCACATCTCCCAATTCTTTCGTGCATGTCTAAGACTTACTTGTCTTATGGGCTGTTATATTTACATTTTGGCACTATCCCTACAAGTTTAATTGCAATTAAAGGACCAATTACTTTAGTCAGGTGTCTTCTGGCAAGTAGCTTCTTCATTTAATTAATAGTTGGAGGGAAGCTTTAGAAGCGTAACCTGGAGAAATAGCAGCAGATGGTCAAATCCTTCACAGATGCATACTGAGCATACAGCTCCCAGAGGGAGCTTTTGCAGGAGCTAAAGCGTACGCTGCAACAGTTAGCACTCTTGCAAACGTTTCCAAGCAGAAACAAAGACAGGCAGAAAGGGGAAATAATTGCAATGTATTTATTACATAGCTTTCGGGAACCATATAATTATTTTTAATTTAGTGGTGCTGCAAACCAGTAATCAAACTGGAACTTCAGAATGGCTGGTATGAATGCAAAGGCCTCTGCATTCCACTACTGATTTAGCTGCTACAGCTTGCAGGGTGTGATGATGATGATGATCTATTAAGCTATTGTTAATAGCTGAGAAGCAGTTGACAGCAGTGACAGCAAAGAACAGAGGATATAGCCCAAACTGAAGTGGGCAATCTTTTGCTGAGCTGCTCTTAGCTAGCTTTGACAGGTAACAGAAAGTCTGTTCCTTTCTTGTATTTCTTTTTAGCTTAACAAAACAATGTATTTCATTTACATTGAACAACAGCAGAAAATAGCACATACTGTACTTGTAGTCCATTCTTCTCTGAAGGAAGCTTGTCACTTCATATGTGTACACAGAACAATTACTGGAGTAGTAGAGAAGTCAGGGATTAAATATGACAGGTAATTAATTGTAGCATTTTCAAACACATTAATTACTGGCCTACCGTACTTTCCCTCCAAGTCAGTGGCAAGCTTTCTTGCTTGCAGTCAGGACAGATGAGCTTTAGGCTGGGTGCTTTTGCAAATGCTTCTCTGAGTGACTGGAAAGGCTTCACTGGCCTGTGGAATTCCCTGTGCTGGTTCTTCTCTATTTTCCGAAGTATTTCCCACTGTGGTATCATCCCTAAATGCAACTTTAGAAGGAAGTGTATGCAGTCGCACAGACTGGCATTTGCCTAACCTAAATCTAAGTAGAACCAATGTCACATGCGGTCAGAGCTAGCATGGTTATTCTACACATGTGTTTGTGCTCCTTGGTCCCACAGCACCATGACAAGAAATCCTTAAATGCTACCACTGGGGTATTCCATAGGGTTCTTTCCTGCACAGGCTGTGAGCATGGGAGCAGGTGCAACTGGGGGCACAAAAACAGTCTTACTGAAGGAGAAGCTGATGAAGAATCTGAGAGAAAACCAAGGCTAGGTGACATAGCTATTTCCATACACACTACTATAATTATATAGGTGGTCCTAAGGATGTGATTAATTTCATCCTTAAGTGTCTAATTACAGATGAAACAGTAGCTTCTCCGAGAGTAGATGCTCCTGGTATTTTCCCTCTTGCCAGCTGATCTCCCAACCTCAAAAACAGCCTAATACTCAACACATAGGTGCATGTGCATGTTCCGTTCACTTTCTTTATTTCAATACCTTGGGTCCACTGTAATGGACCTCTTTCCTCCTGCATAGCACTGCTAAAAAGGGATTAGCATCAGTGAAACTTTGAAAATCTTGCTTTTCACTGGGAGGATAAAAGAAGCACTATAATTTCTCTATCTGTTCATGGAGTAATTTCTTGGGAGACGGCATCTTCGTGTTTGTAAATCAGCTGTTTCTCTAATGGAAGTAAGCAAACAGGTCCTACCCTGCATTCATTTTTTCCTCTTCATCTAACTGGAAGATGAGTTAAGCACGGAGACAGCACAGAGAACTGATTGACTTAAGCTGAAGGCCACATTTCTAGAAAAAAAGTACCCTTAGATTCCTCCTCCAAATCTCTCCTCAAAACTTGTTTCACTCAGGAGACCACAGGTTTCTTAGCATGTATCAGCAGAAACAACCGTCCACATATGGACTGCATCTCTCAGCACATTTTTTGTCTCTTGTCTATTTGTTTATACCATGGGTATCCCATTCTAGGTTTCTCCTTCACTATCTTCTACAAGTATGGACTATCCTGCAAAAAAACCGTAGGGAAGCTTAATACAGTAAAACTGATTACATGTTGGGATCAGTGGAACAATATAATAGAAATGTGAATGACTGGCTTTTTAGGACTGGTCTAGCTCCATCTCAGCCAGACCCACTACCCCAAACCAGGTTACCTGAGTATTTCCAATATGAAGCAGCACAGTAGAAGGATGAGAAGAACAGGTTTTAATGAGAGAAAGGAGAAATACAGCAATACAGCTGATACAAAAAAGTACACAATATAACACAAGTGTCTAATAAATTAGCAGAGATCTTGAGAAACAGGAAGAAAGTTTCAGATGGCTGAAGAAAGAGGCTTGCTCAAAAAGATACAATCTTAAGTCTTCATAGATATATATACATTCTTGGCAGTATAGGAAACGTACAGTTCTTACATAGAAAATACTGACTGTCTGAAGTGGTAGTATCAATTCCTGAAGAATATTTGCATATGGTACATTATGAAGAATACACACAGGCAATTTAGCATTCAAAAAATCTCCAAGTAAAGGAAAACATTACGGACCCCTCTTGGCAGACAGGCTTCTCCTTCTAACAGCAGCAATTGGATCTGTTCAGTATTCCACATGAAAACAAACAAACCGACCTGGAAATAGCAAAGAATAAGCAGGACCTTTTGTACTGCACAACAAATTATGCACCAATTAGGCATCAAGATTCAATACATAAGAATAAATACTCCTGCCTCACCAAGCTTCCCTTGCCTTTCAGGATCAAATTATTTCCCTTCTTCCCCAGTCATCTCTAAGCTTTCCTTCCTGGGGATATGAATTAGGTGAGAGTGAGTCATACCTAAGTGAGAAGAGCGGTCAACAGCTGTTAACCTTAAAACCAATACAGGGAGAGTTTCCAGGAAGAGGTGTGCATCAGCCACAGCTCCTAACATCAGCAAAACACAGCTTTTGCTCTGATAACAAAGTCTAAGCATTACGAGGGAGCCACAAAGCTTCAGACAAAAGGCGCCAGTCTGTACTGTTGCCGCTATTTTGGCACTTTCAAAGCGTACAGAGAAAGTCTGTTTCCTTAGGAGTCATACAGCTGGATAAGTAGAAGTCATCTCCTGCAGAACACCTAAGCTTGGTTTCTAGGTTAAAGATCTACATGTTACCAGTCTCCTCAATTGCCACATTATTCTATTCCTAAAGCCCCACCTACCTAGCCGTTTATGTGATGCTGAAAGGGATTTTGCTAATAGTTGCCACACGGTTGCACAGCATACAGGTCTCTGAAAGATGATGGGAAGGTGCAACTGGAAGTGTATGACACACAGAAAAACATTCTTTCTTCAGTCATCACTTATTTAGACAAGAGTAACCAGTGTTCATTACTAAAGTGCTTGTACTAAGGAGCCAGCAAAATATACTGCAGAAACTAACTATGGCCAGGACTGCTTAAAATGAATTTAATCTTCAGGATGAAAGAGGAATTATAAATAAACTTCTGTATAAAAGATCAAACAAAGTGCTGATACAGCATTTATGCGTCCCTGTAAAAGCATTCCCTATCCCATTCAATCATTACTAACTGAAGGATGGATAAGCCACATCCACACCACCTAGGCAGCCATCAGGGATACAGGATAAGGAGGAAAAGCAATACATGCAGTAGCGAGGCAAAAATTTAGTACAGATGCTGAAGAAATAATCCTGGTGATGCACATCATCAAATATGTAGAAATGACTTTAGGTCCTGATTCATATCCATGGGGAAAAGGAAGGAGGTAAAGTGGGAAAGTAAGAAAGAGAGAAACAAAAGGGTTTAGGAAAATGTCACAGGCAAGAAACCCTACCACAAAGAAAGGGCAGAACCCAGGAATGTCTTCCTGCTACTGCCTACAGCCAACCCAGACCTTTAGTTCTTGGAGCCTTAACACAGCCAGGCACCAGGCTTCATGCCTGCTTTCAAGCCCTGCTGATCTAAACCTGCTCGAGGCCGATCTAACCAACTGTGTTTAAAGCAGCAGCAGCAACTGGCAGGGTAGGTGTGGAAGAGGCTCCCAGTGGAGGGTGACCACAGGGGTTTTCAGTGCAGTCGAAGAAAGAGGCTGACATCATACAGAACTTAAAGGAAGAGAAATGGAGATTGACTTACATACAGCTTGATACACCACCACATCAGGACTGAGTCTTTCTGGGGAAATGATATGTAGATAAAATAGAGGGGGTTTTAAGAGCTGCTGAAGACTACCAGTCTGGTGAATGCTTCCCGTCTCCACTTCACACTGAAGAGAAATTGGGGATCCTTCCCAGTGTCTGCAAACTTCAGAGTGTATCACATGTGATTTCCCTCTGTAGCCCTGCCAGAGTCTCTTGCAGTTTGTTCTTTTAAACATTTCCTCTTATATTTTAGCTCGTATTTATTAACCAATTAAACAGCAGCTTATAAAGATTCTTTTCTTTCCCTTCCCGGTGGTTTCCTTGGCAATCTATGCTGCCCTTAGGCCCTGTTTTGGGAAACGCTAAGACTTAGCAGGCAGGAAATGTTAGCAGGAGGAACATGTATTTGTTTATGTGCTTAAGACAGGGCAGATGGGCATACAGGCACTCACAGCAGCTCAGGTACAAAGCCTCAATAAGAGAAAACAAGGTTAAATAGCTTTTCTAATTAAGGATGTAAAATCAGCGTGCATTTTAAATACCTCCACACAGCCCGCCTGGTAGAATAGAATTCAGTTCTTTTGCCATTAGGTAGAAAGAATTAAGTTTTTGTTTACCTTCTGAGTAAGCAACTGGAAAGTTTGATAGGAGAAAAATACAACCTCTTGCTAGACAATGTTTCATCCTTTCAATGTGATACCTGGCAATACACGTGTACAACATGAAGTGTGTGTGTATGTATATATATAGAACTCACACAACCCTCTCAAATTAAGAAATAATCTATTAATGCTGCTCAATAAAAATTCAAAATGGTTCAGTTCAGGGGAGATTTAGCAGTAATCGTGTTCTGAAGACACACGCTCTTTGACAGTGGGAAAGGTTTAAGCACAACTGCTAGATCCCAGAGCTTCCAGAGCTGAAGGCTAGGCAGCCGTGGAGCCAAAGCCCATTGGCACAGCAACGGGGGAGCATGTTTTCAGCCCCTACTGCAGGAAGAAGCAAGCTTGTTTAGGGGAACACAGACTCAGCCATAACTGTGACACCCTCCAGTTGGAAAGAACAAGTAAAGCTTATGGAATGAGGAACACGTGTTCAAGGATCAGTCTTGCTGGGGAGACGTTACCATCTTATGATTGTTAAGGAGGGAGGTTTCTGGAAGTGAATGTTCTGAAGTCCAGGAAGGAATAGGAGGACCAGGTTGAAATGTAGGTCAAAGCTCCCTGGAAGGAAAGTCAGGACAGACAAGTTACCAAGCCCTAAGAATCCTTCTGTTTATGAGTTTATGACTGGGAATGCACAGCAGTGCCTTGGTGTGGATTCCATCTAACCTGCCATTTCATTAAGTTTAGGCAAGGGGTTCAGAAATGAAGAGGGAAAGCGGCCAAGTTTCTGCTGGAGAAGAGCTGAAGACTGCTAAGAGGGAAGAGAGAGACCACCAGAGGAAAGAACTGACCTAGCAAAAACCGGAGCTTTGAAAGACACCTGCAGAGTCACCGAGCCTAGCTCAGCACCCCTGTAGTCGATCACCTCAGTACAACCCTTCTCAGAAGTGGTCAAACCAGAAGAGCTTCTCCAGGCCCTGTGTGTCCAGGCCCTGCCTTTGGCCGTACGGCCACTAGTATTTAACCTTGTATTGCCGATATATTACCTGGTCCATTATAGGATACTAACTTAGGTGAGAAACAAACAAAACCGCTCCACAATTGGTTTGTGAGGCCTGTGAAAAGGAAAGCTGAGAAGGAAAAAGTTTATGAGTGGGATTGCGTATGGCATGGGTGCTGCAATAAAGCAAGACAGAGACAATAAACCTAAAATGCTTGTGAGGCACCTTGCTCCTGTCTTGGTTTCACTCAGCACTCTTCTGTGATTTCTACAAGCTTTGCAGACCTCGAGCACACAGGTGCATGCAGACTCTCTGTGAACACTCATGTTAGGACATTAAAAACTTTGAGTACAATGTCATACTGAGCAGTGCAGGAACAGACAGCATGAACTTTTTAAAATTTGACCAGCTGTGGCTTTGGATGAAAGATCTGGAAGACAATTCATAGATTTCTGGCTTTTACCCCATAATACGCTTAAAGTCGTCGTCTTCTTCATATTATTATTTTAGAAACACAGATATCAAACATTATAAACAGCCATCATTTATGGTGCTTCTATTGAGATAAAATGCGTGATTCTCTGTTAGTAATAACTACTGAAGATATTAAGCACTGACTTTTCTCTTTTTGTTTATTTAGGAATGGACCTCTTTTTAATAGCACAAAGTAACAGAAAGCACTGGTCACTCTCTATTTGGAAATCTGAGATTATTTTCAGTTCTCTTCCATGCAGCTGGAGAAGGTCAGGAAGTAGTCTTTAAATATTAAGATCTGAGCACAAATCAAGCTAACCAATGACACTTTTTTTGGGACCTTGTACTAGAATTGCAGTTATTTCTAAAACACAACTGGTGTTTTTCAGTAAGCCAGAATTACTTATAAAAGCCAAAATACACCAAAAGGGTCATATAAATTTGAGCTGCCATACATATTATTTCTGTTTTGACTATTAGTACTCTCCATTATGGTGTCCGCCTTCTCTTTCAGTTCTCACATCAACTGGGACAGTCAGTATACATTTCTAGATCTAGTCATTCAGATGCTGAAGATACAGAAGAATCAAGCTGTGTTACACACACACGAAAAGAATTTGTGTATTATTTTAAAATCTGAAACTCTTAAGAGTGGTGGTAAAGGGAGATGACCATGGGTGTCACTGCTGTCACAGGGACCAGAAAGGTGAAAACCATAAGCAGAAAAGAGAAAAAAGACATGTATGATAATTTCAGTTTTACCGGCCATATAACAAACAGCTCTTGGAGACTCTATGGAATAAGACCTAACAGGTCTTGGGCAGCCTAGGCCTGAAGAATAAAAAAATAGAGGAGTGAAAATGAGTGAGGAAAATAATGAGTGGCATCATAGAATCATTTAGGTTGGAAAAGACCTTTAAGATCATCAAGTCCAACCATCAACCATGCCCACTAAACCATGTCCTGAAGCGCCCTGTCTACATGCTTTTTGAATACCTCCAGGGATGGTGACTCCACCACTTCCCTGGGCAGCCTGTTCCGATGCCTAATCACCCTCAATCAACACAAAATATGGAGAGATGAAGGAAGCAACATATGGAGTTCAGTTTATCTCACTTCAGTACAGACACTAATGATGTCAACTCACAGCATGTGAACATTAATTCAAACTGATTTAAATTTCAGTTATGGCATTCCTCCTCATCACCCAGGCATGTAGTCCCTCCTGCTCCCCTGAGATGCTACTAGTGCTTTTTCAACCACACAATGAATTAGTGGAGGGAGCCAGCTGAAAGTTAAAGCAGTGGTACATTGTCAGCCAGATCCATGTCCTAAAACCACTGAGTGGTTACAAAAGCCAGCCTAAAGGAGGGACCGAGATTGCACGGCCATGGCAGGGCCACGGCAGTCTGGACCTGGATTGGTTTTAGCTGCTATAGAACGGCATATCCCCTAAAGCAAACTGTCCATGAGGCCTTTAAGATTTAAAGCTGAGAAGGTATAAAGGTCAAAATATGCTGATCATGTGAAAGTATTCAAGTTTTGGTCCTATTCAACCCTTTTAAAATAAGCCACTTTGTAACAGAGAGACAAACTCTCTTTCCTCATCTACTCAATTACAGTCACTTCTTCAGAATCCTGTGTTCGATTCAGGAAGCGTTACGTGGGCTAACAGAGCATTCAAGCTGTTGAGTCAAGCTTTATTCTGACAAACCTGCCAATAACTTAAGAGACGGCAGTGTGAAAGGTGAGGCAGAATATTGAGAACAGTTACATACTGATCTGTGGCTCAAACTGTATCAGTCTACAAAGCAAAGTTCATGGTAGGTAGATTTCACTCCTACCTACGACCATGGCCTATTATCACAGTTATGGCACTATTACCACTTATGTGATTACTGCACAAATTTTCAAGTCATATAAATCAAAGTGTATTTTTTGCCATTTAAAATTCAAGGTGGTAAAATAAAAACATACACATGAGGGAATTAAATATCATGAGAATATGAATAAAGAACACCTCCAAGCATTTTGCAAATTACCCACAGAAGCCTTCAGTTTGATCTCTGACATCCATATATCCACTGCCGCGTTTCTTGTGTGCTAATATATTTTGTGATACATGCTTATTCATCAGAGACCAGAACAGCTCTGAAAAGTGAAGCTGAAATTTAAACAAGTGTTGTTTGGCATCTTTGGTTTGTGTTAGGCCAGGTGGCAGCTGTTTGGAAGACCATTTTGATTTAACAACTTTTTGTTTTGTTAGCAAAGAAAAACATTGTCGAGCCAAATCCTGCTGACAGTGAATAAATATTTCTCCTCCATTAAACCAAATATTTTCATCTGTCATCCTAATAGCAAGGGGTAAAGGATCTGAAAATATTTTTTTCCTAAAGGGACTCAAATATATTTGAATGGTACAGTGTTTTATGGGAGGTGATTATTACTCCATACTCAGCACTGCTGAGGTTACGTCTGTAGTACTGCACAACACTTCGGTCATTATACTTCAAAAACTGGACAGATTTCTAAGGAAAGCAACCAAAGGGTGTAAAACATTACCTCTGCGGAAGCACTGAGAGAAGTGGGCTTGCTCAGTTTAAAAAAAAAGAATTAAAAAACATTATTGACAAATCTTCTCATTTGTAAAAGACTGTAATAAAGGTGAGTGCATACTGGCATTGGGACTAGTAATAATTGACCAAAGATGAGCCTGAAAAAATTCATGGAAGAGAATTCCATCAGGACCTGTTAAGCTGACAGCCACCACCACTGGCTCAAGAAGCCCCTGAGCCACAAATTGTTGGGGAGTAGCCTGGGGAACATCACTACACGAGCTCCCTTTTCTCATACTCTTCCCTCAGCATCTGCTATTGGTCCCTGTCACAGACAAGATCCCAGAGGAGCCTGACCCTTTAGACCGACCAAGTGCCTTCCTCACAATCTGCCTGCTTTTTCAGATGAGGCAGTATGAGAACCTGTTAACTGTAAAGAGTAATTAGCCCTGGGAACAAGCCACTTGCAGAGCAACAGCAGCCCTTCACTAAATACTTTAAAGAACAAGGGCAGTTTAGTATACTTGACCCTGTGTTTTTGTTAAAAAAAAAAGGGATAGACTACAAGATTACAAAGTTCAGTATGGGCCAACAACTCTACACAGTCATGTTTTTTTACAACCATAGAAATTAATAAGACAGTTGCAAATTCTGCACTTCAGATGCACATAAAATTTCCACTACTGTAAAACAGGTCACACACAGACAGGTGAGCTCAGGACAAAGTCTGAAACCTCAGTAAAACTGGCTACTCTACCAGATTCCATCTTGTATTTAGAAAACTAAGTGCAAGATTCAGTGATGTCTAGTAATTCTCTGTCAGGAGTAAAACTGTCTCATTACTGCAACCGATAGCAGAAGCCTTCACATTCACAAATCTTGCTTCTAGCTGACACAGGCACATTTGACTCCATTTGAAAGACACTCAATTATCTGTAATTCTCAAAATTTGCTTCCATTGCACCGTTTCATTTCTGTCATGAAGACATACGCTTAAAAAAAGGGACAAGTAATCATCTTATCACAGATCTTTGCCCCTATTTAAGCCTTTACCTAGATCTTTAGCTGTAAAGTTAAGTGACATAAAAGATGTAGTGCTAGATTGTGATCCAACCTAAGAAGCAAATACTGTCTTTGGAGTGCCCTCCAGGTAGGACAGGAGGAGAAGAAATTATTTAACCCTATATAATTACTTGCTTCTTTACAACTTCACAGAGCTGCTAATTGGAAATGGAATAGGGAGAATGCATTTATTGTTAGCTCTGCTCTTCTGGCTGCTGATATCCTTTGGCATAACCCATTATTTAGTATGGATTTCCTGATTAACATGTTTCAAAAAGTTGCAAAGCTCTAAGAAGTAATGTTCTGTTTTCACAAAAATTCCTCTCTAGGCTAATGAGCCAAAGAACACAGGACAGCACTCAGACCTCGACATGCTCAATATATTAACACAACTCTTTAGCACTAACGCACACTTCAGTGCGTTCATATATATTCTTTTAAATGCAACAATAAATTATGACTGCCAAGAAATCTGTCAGGTTCTTGAAGGAATCTACAGGACGTATGCACAGTCCTTTCAAATGAATTAATTATGAGGAAATCTGGATTATAACAGACTATTTATATGTAGATGGAACCTGGTTATCAAATCAAGGGAAGCTATGCTTTGTGTGCTGTACACTGCTAGCCATATTTTTGTGCAGGGAGAATATTAAATGAAAATAAATGACCTGATGGCTGTTACATATAGATGTGATGAGAGGCAGAGAAAGCAAGTGAGCCCAGGTGTTCATACATGCAGCTTCTAAGACTGCATTAAGTAAGACCAGTTAAAATTGCTTGTAGAAAATCTATTTGTTCAAAGTAGGATCAGAACTTGCTCCAAAAAGTCATCCTTTGATCATACCCCTGTCTAATGTTAAGGCTGTAATTTCACACTACACCATCTTTGCCAGTAAAGTAAATGTGAGCAATCCTCAGTCTCATGCCAGCAACACAGTATGTGCTGATACAGCTGTTTGGAGGTAAATGCTGGAAACTGCATCGCCGCAATAAGAATGGTGAAAAGTAACGCCTAAGAAGGGTGGATTTTTGACCCAAGTGGACTCATGAGCTGGTTTATAACATGGCCACAAAAACCTGTGTTGACCCAGCTGATGGGTGAGAATCAACAACTAATGATGGATGGGGTTTCTTAGGCCAGTTTCATCACCAAGACCAGCGTATTGTAAAACTAGGTCTTGGTGACGCACCTTGGTGAGCCACCAAAGTAGATTCTCCAGGTCTTTTGCTAAGGACTGCAGCAAAGGAATAAAGAGCTAGCAACTTTTATAAATGTGAGATCTGAAATCTATTTTAGTAGCAATGCACTCAGGCTACTACTGACTTCATCCAAAACTGTGAGGACAGTGATAATTCATATCCTAAATCTGATAATTTTTCCAGGTTGGTATCATAGCCATATACATTGTAAACTAAGATTTGGATCCCCTGGGAAAAGTTCAGGAGTATCATTTCTGGGATACACAACATCAGATCATGAGATGCTGGTGGATGACTTCATGGAAAAATATTAACGGAACATACATTTATGCAGTCAGAACAATTAGCTAGGAACAAAAAATATCTGGGCACTTTGTGAACTCAAGGATCTCAAGTCAAGGATGAGGAAGACTTCTTTTTCAGAAGCATGGACAATGCTTCAAACACAATTTATGCAAAGCAGTTGTTCTACACTTGACAAAAAAATTTGCTTACCACAGAGAAAAGGAAATAGTGTTTCATCATCTCAGCCTAACCTTTACAGGTTACAGAAGAATATACTTTACCACTAAGAGGAGGCTTAGCATCTAAACACGCTATGAGAAGCATCTTTTTTTTTCTTTTGCAAGTTCCCCAAGACATCATCCATTCAGCTTCCAGTCACTTACACAAAATTAAGGGCACAGAACACAGTGTTACTGGTTAATGAAGAATGGTAAAATATTATCTTCCCAAAATCTGTGTGAGGGAGAAGACAGGCATTATATTGTGAAAGAACACTGTAAGTCACATACTCCCTTCTCTATCAATTGATATTTACCTCTTTACGGTCTGTGAAAAAATCCACCTATTTAACAGCATTCATACAAAATCACTAATAGAAGAGAGGGAGGTTGAAAGAAAGCACGTTTTCTGACATATGGTCAAGAGTTCCACCCTAACCTGCTGACCTTTGTCAGCTTCCCCACTTCCCACAACAGCATCCTAGGAAAGATGTTGCTCTGAACCACTTGCATCTAAAAATCCCTTTGTTCTATAGAATTGGCAAGAGACAACAAAAACCCTAAGTAACCGATGAGGTGTTTTGTGACGGGAAATGTATCCGGGTCCAAGCAGGCTATTCCATACAAAGACGCAGCTCTCTCACTATTAGAGACGTGAGACATTTGCTTCATTTTGTGTCAGAGGGCAAAAGGAAGAGAAGGCAGTGAGGCCATTAACCAGCTTCTCTGTGAGGTGAACATCAGTTTGCTGTTCCTCATAACACCACCACAGAGAAAAAACCAACCCACATAACTTCATACTGAACATCCAGGCTTCAGTGTCAACTAAGTTACAAGATACACCTTAGAAAATACACAATTCTTGTTCTCTCATAGATTCTTAATCACACAGGATATAGTTGGGTTCTAAGGAAAAATGAAGGAACATTAGGGAAAAGCAAGTATGCTGTTTAAACAAAATACTGTATGCTGTTAAGCACTCAGATAATTTTGCTTTAAGAAAATTACTTCAGACATAAACAAAAATGTACAATCAAACATTATATCAAATCAAACAATTATATTAAGGTTCAATTTACAAAAGGTTAACAAATAATTAATAGCTGTTTTAATAAATAGGTATTTACTTCTCACCTACTATCAGTCCAACAGATTGCTTGTAGCTGTCTATAGTACTTTCTACTGATGTGCTTATAACCCTCCCTAACATATACTACACATTTCAGTAACATGAATTACAACATCTAGGAATCATTTATTAACCCTTCATAAAATTCTAAATAAACCTTAATATGAAGCATGACTAACTTTATACTATTTCAGCCCCATACCCGAGGACACATCAAATACTAGCTCTTTCAAGTTTTTATTTAAAATTCTACATTTTAGTTGGGAGCCACATCACTAGCCACAGAATCACAAATGCCTACGGTGGCTTAGCCAACACACTGCAGACACAAGAAGTGAAACGAAAGTGGTGGGGGAAGATCACAGGGAACAGTTCACGTTCTTCCAAAAGAAATGTCCTGGCTTTTTTGTTGGAACAAACATTGATACCATGACAACAGAATCAGAGAGCAAAAAACCAGAGTCTGTTGTAATTCAAGACATTGTTTTTCCTTCTTTTTAGAAACAAAAACCCACAATACCTTATAATATAAATAAATAAAACAGAAAACACACAGGCAAATTCTAAACCCCATCACTAGGATCTTAAAAAGGGAAGAGCCAACTATTTCTTGGATGCAGCCTAAACTTCTCTTACCTGCAAATTTTCAATATACTTAGAAGTCCTATTTAGTGTATCAGACTTAGGAAACAAGATGTATTATATTTAGGTCTCCTTTTTCTCCATCCAGTATTTTTATCTTCAAACTCCCACCTTAGTTTTTTTTCCATGAAATTGCCTGCTGTTGGTTTAACAAAGCTCAGCTCAGACTTAGACTTTTCCTTCACTTTCAGAGCCTCTATCTTCATTCTTACAGTCCTCCACAAGGCCTTCACGCTCCTGTGTCTTCTCTTCCTCCTCCTCCTCCTCCCCAAAAGTCTCTTCTTGCATCGTAGTAAAAGTTAAAGACCTGGCAGCAACTTGTGCAGCCAGACCAGATGTGAAGTTTAAATCTGTTGATATGTGGAGCTGGGCCAGCCTATGCTTGATTTTTGCATGTAATGCATCCTTAGAGGGAGACTGTGAAACCTCTACTCCATCCATATTGCTCAGCTTGAGTTCTTCAACTTCCCCTTCATGCTGATAACACATTCTTTCTTCAGCCCCTGTAGAAATACCTTCATCAGTAATACTGTCTTTGTTTTCCCCCATCTCAGGATCTTCATACAAATATTCTGTCCTGCTTTTATCAGCAGCATTCACTTTTGGATTAGAGTCTTTTTCTTCAGATTTATCACAACTTTGGCTGCAGTCCTGCTTTTCTGTATCTGAATTCATATGTGATTCCAAATTATTTAGTAGCTTCAGCGGTTCTACAGGAGACAAGGATTTCACTGCAGCTTAAAAAGGGGGAAAAAAATTAAATGATAACTAAAAGCAAGCTGCTATACATAAATAATTTATTTGTGTCTGAAAAGATGCAAGATTCTAAGCATCAAATCGCTTAAAAAAACCCCCAAAACAACAGAAACAAAACCCACAATCAAACAAACTTAAAAGTGTTTTCTAATCACAAAGCTCAAGTGAAATGTGATAGCTACTTGTTGTAATTACTCCTTAAAATCTGTGATGTAAAGAGACAGCACAAAATTGATGATGTTTAAAACCGGATTCAAACACAGATGATGCATTCAATGTTAAAGCAAAAAACAAGTAAAATTACTGCACTGTATACAGATTTGAACTGTCTTCATTTTAAACAACAGTTTACCTAATCAAAGACAGCTGGTACATGAAAAAGTCCTTATAGGCAATATCTGATCTCAAACACCACAACATATAAATACAACACGTATTCATACAGTCAGGTAAGGTGTCCTCACAAATAAAGTGTGGTTTAATTTAGCCTTTCTTGAAGTTAGTAGCAGCAGCGAGTCCCATTGCCAGCAACGGGATGCTTGCCAGGAAGTCTCTCCTCCCAGTGTTAAGGGTTAGTATAACTCGGTACAATCACTTCTTGAAGAACAGACGTCTTTCTTTTTAAGAAAACGATATAATGTCCATTTCCAAGTAACAGATTCCCTAAACTGCAGTAGCTCCATTAGAGTAGCAGCACGAACATAAATGAGAGCGGCAACAGCAGATTCCCAAGGAGCATTTCCCTTTCTAATTCCATTCTGACTTTACCCCTGTAAGCAGAGATGAAAATAACTCTGGGAAATACACAAACTTTTCACGGGAAACAAAATTTATGGTATTAGGATTTTTCCATCGCATCCTATTTCAGTAATATTTACTTTAGCTAGCTGAAGACAGGCGCATCATTATGGTTGTCACATTGATAATTATTGTAATTAGCACACTGAAAGACCATGGCTTCAAATTTGTATTGTATTGTTTGTTTTAAAACCTTATATACCAAAGGAGCGCTGCACCAGACTCATCTCAATTGTTAACAGGGTAGTTCTTTCCCCATCTTGTAAAAAACATGCTGCTGCTTATTTCTGCCCATTTGCTTGAAGAGGCAGGAATATGCACAGTAATCTCACCATTTGGGAGCAAACTTGTTGCCTACTTCCTCCAAAGAATACTTCCAAAGCCAAAATTTCTCGAAAAATAAATAGGTACTTCAGATTGGTAGCTGGTCAATTTGCTGAGTTGATTATTTAATAAGCAGGGTGGAATTCATCAATTCTCAGAGTGTAGCTTTCCAAATCTGAGAAACAGCTGTGTAAGAACTGTCGTATGCACAAGGTGGGAGAAGGGGAAACAGCTGGGTACAATGCAACCACTGACAGAATAAACTTTTTGGCAGGGAGAAGTTAGGGGAAAGGCTAGAAGTGATTTTGCACCGAAGAAAGTTCTTTTACAATGTTTGACAAATGAAAATAAAGCCACTAACAACTTCACAGACCTCTTCCAAAGCACTTCCATTTTACTGGCTCAAGAGATGCCAAAGGACCACAAATCAAAGCTCACCTACACTCCCACAAATAAGCTACTGCCCAGGCTGTAAGCAGTATTACCATGGTGCTGGGCCTGGGCAAATTTGCTTTAGTCTGGTGCCCTGCTAAGATGATGTTTTTCTTCTCGTATCCAACCTATCATTTCCAGTTGACTTCATGCTGTGTTCTTTAGACGTATCAACTTGTTTGGAGCTGACCTCTTTCATGTGGAAACCTTTACCAGCCACACTCCTTCAACAAACCAAAAACCCTAACAAATCAGAATAGCTTGCTGGGTGCCTTGACTAACAGATTAAAGCCTTTGAATATTTCAGGATTTTTTTTCACAGTAATCACAAGTTAGGAGAACACAGGATTTCCTGAATATGATTGTCCTCTAAAAGCAAGATTTCAGAGGGCTATGGAGAAGTGTGGTATCACGGCCATCCATTGGCTTGGGCCAATGGAGACAAAAACATGAACCTTTCTGGGTTTAAATCTTCAAGATAAAGCAAGCCACAACTGTGGAAAGCACAGCTCACAAAAATGTTTCTTTAAGGAATGACTCATGCGTATGGATAAATTAAAGTCTGCAGCAGTAATATGCCAGGGCCCATTACGTCATATTTAACTGACTTGTGTTTCTTTTGAAGAAATAATTAAGACATTCCTTAAAAAACAGTAGAAGATGTTATGTCTGCTGTCCACATCATTCTTTCAGAGTAGACCCACACAGTCTCTGAGCCAAAAGGAGACATTACTTTCATGAACTGCCCTCCAGTTTTCCAGTCTTGTACAGGATGGAAGTAGTCAATGATTGGTTCTAGGCAGCTGGAGGAAATTACACTTTCTTCCCTCCCAACCACTGAATCTCAATCCTAAAGCAATGTAGTATCTATACATGGAAAGGAAAAGAACCAACATGAGACACAAAGGCTTTCAGGTGAACACTTACTAAAGACTACAGGAGTCAGCTTACTCTTCCCCGCTATGGCCACAAACAGTCTGAGGATATACTGATGTGGACAGGTATCAGCTGCTAACCTAGATAAGGAAATATCCTACACAAGCACTCCTGACAAGAAATCTTTCTGCAGCAGTCACTAGATCTGTGAAGACTTGAACTGGAGGTAGGATTCCTGCCTTCTCCCTTCAACAGGGAGGAAAGGAAGACTTGAAGAGACTTATGTGAAGAGTTGGGCAGTGTCACGTCTAACATCAGAAGGATAGCACAGAAATGCTACTCTTAAGCAGATTCTGATGCAATCTGAAGTCTTAGGTATTTTTAAGTCAGCTAGAAGTCAATACCAATGGTCAAGTGATTTCTTTTACCATAGTTGTAGCTAAATGGACGTAAAGAAGAAAGTTGTGAAGAACAGGTATTTTTGTGGGTTTGATGTCAAAAGAAACAGTTGCATAAACAGGTATGTCTGTTACTGTGTGTTCCCACTATATTACTGAAAGACGCAATCCATGGTCTTTTTTTTCTGGTAGACTGGCAGAGGCAGAATCCTTGCATATGTTGCCAGACTTGAGGGTTGTTTTTCATAACACAGAACATGAAATTTTTCAGAGGGCTTTTCCTAACCTGTCTTTAAGAGGAAGGAATGAAAGTGGGAAAAAAGAAGGGAAAAAGGAAGACAAACTACTGCCAATTTTAAAGATAATAAATCAAACAGCTCAAGCAGTGAAAGGAATCAAGTTGTATCCAGTCTTATTCTGGAAGAGAGACAGACTGTCTTGTTGAGGCAAGAGAAATTTTCATATTCCTGCCCTAAAGTGCAAGTGGATGGAGCTACCCAGCAGTCCTCAGAGTTAGTAAAGGCTAATTTGGAAGAACTCTTCTTGTTAGTTTTATTTTGTTTTTTTAAAAAAAAACATATTCTGTATACTCAGTCTCTCATGGAAACAAAAGCCAGTCTTACTCTTTTATGAGTCTTTAATATTTCAAAGTTTCACTCTTTACTTTAACCTATATATTTTTATAAGTCTGGGATAATTTCTGATGGTTTCTTTAAATTCTGAAATGTGAATTATGCACCCTGATTAAAATACATATTTACTGGAAAGCTATGAAAGAAAGTCAGTTCAGTTTGCGTGGTTTATAGCCTGACCATTCTCTTTATGCTGTCTTAATATTTTGTGTGTTTAATATTTTAGCTCAGTATTTTGTTTAGAGCCAAATTCCCATTTCTCTGAGTTCTTTTCAATATACAGTAAAATAATTACTACAAGTAATATAGAGATGGAAAAGCAAACTGAGGCCATACAGCACTATCAAAGACAGTACTACAGCTAAGCACTGTGTGAATTCTAACAGTCAGAAATTGATGGCAGACAGACACCTACCCTTTCTTAGAAAGGAATTAATTTTCAAAAGCAATGCTTACCATGGTCGCTGAATAGCAGCTGTTTCCATTTCTGTCTTTCTATTTCTGAAGCTTTAAATCCCAGTACAGATTTTAATTCTTGTAACACCCTCTTAGATTCCTGTCTCTCTCGTTCTTGTCTCTCTCTTTCTTCCTGGGAAAAGCAGTAAAAATCTTCCCTTTTGTATTCATTCTCCGTATCTGAATAATCAACATATGCTTCCAATTCCTAAAGAAAGAAAGAAAAAAAAAAATTGATCTTCACTGTCAGTGTAGACCCTGTCCTACAATCTGATGCACGATCAAGTGATCTCAACACAAGCCAAACACAGTAATAGGATGGAGCCCTGTTTGAGCAAAGCCTGTGGATCTGACAGTACTCTCAGTTATATTTGTATAATTTTGGAGCGAGTCTACTCATTGAAAGTTAACATTACTGCAGTCACCTAAGATTTACTTTCATACAAAAGTATGATAAGTGATATGCCTTGAAAATGGGAGTCCATTTCCCCATAATTACAGGTGGAAATAAGCAATACCCATTTTNTTTTTTTTTTTTAATTTACACTGTAAGCAATTCTTCCTCAGTCAGGCATCTTCCTAATTTAACTTATGTAAATCCTTATTAAGAGGATGTTGAGAATAGCAAACTCCTCCTTCAATTTTAACTACATTGACTTACAAGCATGAAAAAACAGAGCTCCATTTATGTTATAACAGCCAGCCAGTAAAGTTATTAGTCCCAGCTCTTTGATATGGAAAAAAAATCTAGAGAGAATACATGCGGGGTAGGCTTGGGAGAAGGTGAGGGAGGGACAGAGCAGAGCATGGGTGTTCAATCTGCTTTCAGAATGCACCTGCCACTCAATTCTGGGATGGAGGAGGCCAGCCTCTCTTCAAGACAGCCCAACCATCACACACGAGTTCCCCAAACAACACAAAACTGTACAGTGTCACAGTCTGTATTAGGTATCCAAAAATGCAGCGATTACTCAAAGTGAAGACAGGCTGGTTTGTTCTGGAGCTTGTCACTTTTGCAGCTGTGTCGGTTCATCTAACAATATGCAAGTAAGTCTCTATTTTATATACCGCCTTTTAGCAATTCATATTTTTTTCTATATTACTCTGACGTGTTGCTGCTCTCCTCTTGTCACTTATTTCTAATGATATATATGAGAAGAAGTGAATGCTAGTGCTCTTTTTTCCAGGATGGGGAATACCTCCCCATGGAACAGCAAAAGGAATATACATAATTTTTTTCTGTAAGTCCGATTACAAAATGGCACTGGCTACCTACTTGATCTGTCTTGGCAAGACAAGAAGGTCACTGCACAAGCAACTGAAAAAGGAATGGATACAGCAAACAAACCCAAATTATTATTTTAAATGGTCCTATTTTTTTTACCTGCTCTTCAGGGATTGGATCTTTGTTTTCTATGTATATGGCAGGCTGTCTTACAGGTACTGTAGTACGCTGTAGGTTGTCACAGGAAACTTCAAGTTTGCCTTTAGAGGGAAAGAAGAAAAGGGATTAAAAAAAAGAAAATGACTGAGTGTTGAATGATGGTTTTGACCCACTCAGGCAGGGTCCAGGCATTTTCATTTGGCAGGATGGACACATAGGACAAAAAATGGTGAGAAGGCTGGTTAGAATACATTGAAACACTGTGCTAGAGAGCACTTAAATAACTTAGCTATTTTGATATAAGCTGTATCTGATGAAACTCATCTTTAAATACTTCAGCTAACAAATCTCAACATCTTTATAGACTTTGAAAACCTGCAGATGGCAAGAAAAATTGGTAAAACCAGAGAACAGACTTGGTACCCAAGTTTAAAAAAAAAAGTAAAATAGCAAAATTATAGGCAAATCATCTTCTAATCATTGGAAGAAATAACCAAGCAAAATTTACAGGAAGCTGTCTGGAAGGTAGCAAGGAAATAAGTGACAGCCAGTGTGAGTTTGTTGAGAATAGATGTCAAACCACTCCAATTTCCTTTTCCAATGCAGTAATAGGTCTAAAGAACAGAAAGAAGCCAAAGATGTTCTGCATTTTGTTTTCAACATGGCTTTTGACATGGTGTCATAACATACTCATTAGCAAAATGCATAGGCCAGGAGAAGTTGCTATCAGGTACATAGAACAGTCTCTTGGATAATCAGTGTAGTTACCATTTTCAGACAGGAACAATATACTGAGTGAGAATTTGTCTCAAGTCCAATACTCTTTAGTATTTCCAGTGGGTGAAAGTGTTTCAGCTCGTTAAATCTGCTGACTTTGGGATAATCTGCAAGGATACTGAATGGCACAATTAAAAAAAATAATAAAATTAAAATTAAAAAATAATACTGGAAAATCAGAGATACAGCCCAGGAAGAATTGGATTTCAGATACAGCAGTTTGGTGACAGTGGCTGCGAACTTTTGTGCTTTGGAAGAGTCAAATGCACAAATACATGACAACTGACTGGACAGCATCACTGAGGAAAAGATGTGAGGAGCCTAGTAGTCAACTACATCCTGCTGCAAGCAAAAAGCCAAACTACATACTAGTACATATAAAAAACAGCACTGACTGTTAGGTGCAAGAAATTACATTTCTACTGTGGCACTGATCAGGCTGTGGATGAAACATAGTGCCCAGTCTGCGGCTCTTTCATTCAATAATATTGTGGACCAACTACAGGGAGTCCAGAGGGAAACAGTGGAAATGATCAGAGGACTAAATAAAGTATAGTCGTCAGGGAAGAGCTGAGGAATACAGAGTCATGTAGAGAAGATAAAAAGAAACATATTAACTGTCTTCAAAAACGTAAGAGCTATAAAGAGGAAATGGATTTCCATTGTGGGTGGATCAAAAGTACTGCTTTTAAATTGCAGCAAGAGATATTTATATTCAGTAATAACCTTCTACTGGTAATGGAGTTAAGTGCTGGAATAGATGCCTGGAAATACTGTAAAATGTCTCTAAAGAGAGGTTTTTAGCAACAGGTAAACAACATTCACTCACAAACACTAATTAACCCTTGAGAAGAGAAATGGGCTAGATGACCTCGCCAAGCCCCACCTATCCCTATTTTCAATTTCTAATCTATACATTGAATACAGCATTGGTGGATAAGGGAAGAGCAACGGACGTCATCTACATGGACTTGTGCAAAGCATTTGACACTGTCCCACACGACATCCTTGTCTCTAAATTGGAGAGATGGATTTGATGGATGGGCCACTCAGTGGATATGGAATTGGCTGGATGGTTGTGCTCCAAGAGTTGTGGTCAACGGCTTGATGTCCAAGTGGAGACCAGTAATGAGTGGCGTTCCTCAGGGTTGGTATTGGGACTGGCTCTGTTTTAACACCTTTGTCAGTGACGTGGACAGTGGGATTGAGTGTACCCTCAGCAAGTTTGCTGATGACACCAAGCTGTGTGGTGTGGTCGAGACGCTGGAGGGAAGGGATGCCATCTAGAGGGACCTTGACAGGCTTGACAGGTGGGCCCATGCAAACCTCCTGAAGTTCAACAAGGCCAAGTGCAAGGTCCTGCACATGGGTTGGGGCAATCCCAAGCACAAATACAGGCTGGGCAGAGAATGGATTGAGAGCAGTCCTGCAGAGAAGGATCTGGGGGTATTAGTGGATGAAAAATTGAATATGACCCAGCAATGTGTGCTTGCAGCCCAGAAAGCTAACTGTACCCTGGGCTGCATCAAAAGAAGCATGACCAGCAGGTCGAGGGAGGTGATTCTCCCCCTCTGCTCTGCTCTTGGGAGACCCCACCTGCAGTACTGCGTTCAGCTCTGGGGCCCCAACATAAGAAAGACATGGTCCTGCTTGAGTGGGTCCTGAGGAGGGCCACCAAGATGATCAGGGGGCTGGAGCACCTCCCCTATGAGGACAGGCTGAGAGTTGAGGTTGTTCAGCCTGGAGAACAGAAGGCTCTGAGGAGGCCTTATAGTGGCCTTCCAGTACCTAAAGAGGACCTACAGGAAAGATGGGGAGGGACTCTTTAACAGGAAGTGTAGTGATAGGATGAGCGGTAATGGCTTTAAACTGAAAGACGGTAGATTTACATTAGATACAAGGAAAAATTTTTTTACAGTGAGAGTGGTGAGAGACTGGAACAGGTTGTCCAGAGGAGCTGTGGCTGCCCCATCCCTGGAAGTGTTCAAGGCCAGGTTGGATGGGGCTTTGAGCAACCTGGTCTGGTGGAAGGTGTCCCTGCCCATGGCAGGGGGGTTGGAACTAGATGATCTTTAAGGTCCCTTCCAACCCAAACCATTCTATCATTCTATGATTCTATGATTCTACTTAGGGGTGGTAATCTGAAAGTGGGCAGTTCACATTAATGACAATTTTAGTGGTACTCAGTTACCTGCTTTTGGAAACAAGGGAAGTATGTCATTCTCTAGTTGCCTGGGCTGAGCTAAAGATTTGACATTCCAGAAGTATCTAAACGCAAAGTTTAAAAGAAAGGTGAAGCATGTAGTGAAATTTGACATAAGTGGAAAACTGACATGAGATATTTATTTTATAAATATCATGCCCCCTTGTCCATTGCATAACTCTGCCTTGTAATAAAAACATTTTATAATAATGACAGCAACAATAGAAATATGCTCCTGAAGGTATGAAGACAAATTTGTAAGAGTATATGGAAGTTACCAATTAAAAGCTTGCCTTCCCAAATCAGAGGAGTAAACCAGCTCTCTAATATGTACAGACTGCTCTGTTTGCCACCTATATGGGATGATGCCATTGCTAAGGATGTGCTTCAAGATCATGAAGTCAGTGTTTAACTAAAACCGCTGCTGCTTTAGTTCCTTTCCAGTGGGTCAAAGGACTGCAAGATCCAGGAGCTTGCAGCAGAGTACTATGGCTTTGCTCTTATAAATATCTAAAAAAGTTGTATACATTTGCAAAAATAGAGACAGTTTAATAGGAAAAAGGATGGAATTTAAACAGTCTGAGGGATATTATTTCAAAGATCATTAAAACAACACTGTAACTAACCATAAAGATTATTGCATTCTGTAAAATTAGTACCAGATTACTACATGCTTAAATTGCCAAGGCCTTAAGGGGTACATCAGTTTTATCAGTGACAAGAAAAGGTGAAAGAATAAAGAGAAGATGGCTGAAAGTCTAGAACTTCCAACCCATGTTGGAAATGAGCGAAGACCTACATGTAGATCAATGATAGGTAAGTCTATCATTGCCCAATGAATTTAGTAGAGGTGAATTCCTCTGAAGGTGCTAAAGCCCCGCTTGCTCTCAGGCTCTGTTCTGTATCTGACAGGATCAGTGACTAATGACACTGCTTCTAGATCTACACCAAGTCCTGTAAACAAAGAAGCCAAACGGCATTCACTAAAGTAACCTTATACTATAACATATGCTAGTATGACCACCCATGAAAGGCTGATGGGAGTGCATAAATGTTCAACCAGTTAGACTTAAAGGCTTTGCTCTGACAGTTTGACACAATGAAGTATTTACCGTAGCTGTAAGAAACCTGCTTTGACACAGAATGATTTAGGGCAAGAAGCATGTAGTGTTTGCTGAAGGAGACTCATCTGTTTATACAGAAAACTATTAAAGATATGCAAAACTGCTCTGAAAATAAGTGATGGGCAGCTATGTAGGATGCCACAACTAGGGTAGCCACAGTTCAAAACAGCTCCTTAGTGCTTGGAAACTTTCAACTCGTGGTTCAAAAACAGCACTCTGATGCTGGATGGACCAATGAGTTCCCAGTTTCTTCCTCTTCGCAGAGCAACATGGGCCCTCTGCTGCTGCAACTGCTGGGCTGACTTCTACTTCTCATGGAAGGAAACCTTCCTGTGCTGAGAGCAGTAGGAACCAAGAAGGGCAACCAAAGATACATTTTTGCTCAGTATGTAAACACGGTAAGAATAAAACCCAAGCAAACGGTAAATTTAAATACTGGATACATTTTGTATTTATAGATGAAGAAGCAAACAAGACTTATTTTGTTTAAATACTAAGCACAATTATGAGATGCTACTAAAAATTATTAACAAATATATGTACAGCTTTTATGTAATGAAATATTTCCTCTCAAAACTGGGTCTAAGCCATCAGAAACAGCTCCCTCTTCAACAGTGTTCATAACTGACGTTGAAAACAGTATTCCCACTGCTCTACTGGTTGAACTAGTTAGCTGAACTGAACATCTACTGCAGTGAAAGTGCTGAGCATCCACTTAGACACAATGTTCCACTACCACGGGGTTCTTGCTACGGCTCTTGTTGAAATATTCATTTGGTTTTGGATAATAGCGCATAAAGACGAAAGAAAGATGTGCTTAGCTGCTATATTATTTCAGCAGGAAGGTATCTTCTTCTAAAGAGCTTTCAGTAAGCATTGGAAAAAACCCGAGATAATTTAATGAAGCAATTCACATAATCATGACCGACAGACCAGCTGTTAAGATTTGTAGAAAGACAGCAGAAGAATTAGACTTGATTTCACATACAGCTTGAAAAGGTCAACTCACAGAAGCTGGACTGCCTAGAAATACATCAGGAAAGTCAAATGTAGTCCAATAAAAATAGTTTTCAATGACCAACATAATTTAAAAGTAGCTCCTGTGGAGTAATTCAGTAAACTTCTTGCAAAATAGAGATTCAACCCCAGCACATTTCCAGGAAAATCACTGGGCAAAAGTGAAAGTGAAGGATTTTCTAATTTTTTATTTCCCATGCAATCCCTCCCTTTTAGATCACACACTAGGTTATTTTTGTACTGAACTTTAAAAGGAAGCAAAGTTATAATAGAAGTGCCTGCTGTGAAATTTTTACAAAAAGTAAAAATAAAACTAAAATAACTAAAAATACTATGGCATGCAGTCTAGAAAGAACATTTAAGGAAAGGGTAAAGAAAAAGATCAGTGGAACTGCTGATTGTAGAGGGCATCAACAAAACACAACAGGCTGCCACGTGCAAATGTATCACACTACATCTAATATCCTCATAGGTTGTTTTATGCAGCGCTGAGAGGGAAGTTGTAAGACTAGCCTTTCAGGCAGAGGACACACAGATTTTGTTATATACAGTGTCTGGACCTGCATGGAGCCTGCATTAGGCCTCCCAGTGCTCCCAGTTCTGATGTAAGCATGAATAAGGTCAGCTTGCATGCTTCTAGGCCTATAGCAATATTCATCCATCTACTGGATATCCCACTGATATATCATTAAGAGCTTAGCTCACTACAAATTTAGATTTCTGTAGGTAACTTGCTGATACCCCAAGTCATAATTTTCCTAATGCAGTCTCCATTACCAGTATTTTTGAGATGCTGGGCTGTGCCTTCCTAGGACAGTAAAAAAGCTCCTGGAAAAAAGAAGTATTAGAAATTATAGGCTCAATTCCATGTCAGGAGAGCCTAAGTTCACTGCCATTATTTAAGCTAGTTGTGATACACAAGGAGAACAGCATGGGCAGTACAGGTCACTAAGGTGAGGGACATAAGGCAAAATTCTGGGATATGCTGCTCAATATGACTTTTAAGCACAGAGAAGATTAACTTCCTCTCTCTGAGAGAGCAGGTAAACGGGTATTATACGCTCAATACATCCTCTACAATTTAAAATGTTCCAGGAAATGTCATTGTCAAGAAAGTTTAAAGACAACACCATTGTCATTTCAATTAACTATGTAATTTATGCAGTAAATAAGTGAAAATCTCAGGGACAATTCATCAAAATCCTACCCCTTCACACGTAATTCACCAATCAAAGGCAAAAAGCCACTATCAGTCTGCACCCAGGAATGTAACAATCTGAATCCACAGGTCTAACAGACTGAGTTAACACATTTACATTTTTTGCTGAAACAAAAGCTTCAAGGTCATCACAATGAAAAAGTTTGACATAGGTATATAGTTTTTCAAAATATACGGTTGTAAGACCTTCTTCAGCTAAAATTCCGATACAAGGGCTGAACGCTGTTTTTGATCCATTTGACCATTCCATCTCTAAAATGTATCCCATTAGTTGCTGAGTTAATCTCTCACATTTACCTTTCTTATTTGGGTTTCTTCCACTCATTTTTTCCACCTGAGAAATGGCTTCTTCCCAGCAGCTGTTGCTTGCCTGGATATGAGGTTGAATAAACTTTAGTTTTTGTTCCAGAACATGACGGGCTTCAGTTGTCAACTCAGGTGTCTCCTTAGTGCTAACAAGTTTTTCAAGTTCATCCTCAAGAATTATTACCCTAAATGATAAGCAGATGAACAGAAATAAGTAATAATAAATATTTGACTTCACCATTCCTTCAAGTATTTCATTTAGTATCCTGTTATTTTCTTCAAGTTTTAAGAGTCTAAGTCAGCCAACTCCTCAAAGATGCCCCAAATCCCAGATCCTTTTCTCCCACATCAAGATACATTGTTCACCTGCATTCATTATAGTAATTCTTAAATGTAAGATTAAAGGAGAAGGACAGTTTCAACTATTTCACCAAGGCAGTGATGAATCTATAAAAATATTTACTAGGCACAAGCTGAACTTTTTTATAAAGCATTTGGTATGTTGCAAAACCAATGAAGAAACATAAGTATATTTTCAGATTTTTTCAAGAGAGTGACAAAAGCAAGGCAAGATCTTAATGCACTGCTTAGCTTTGAATTTTTACCAGATACTTAGAGAACAACCAGGAAACAATATCAGATTCCATATTGAACCAAGGATCTTTGACCCCATACTAGGTGAAGATATGCTTATGATTGCAATGACTATACATATCTGCCTTTTTTGGTTTTAATCTGGGATACAAGCTGACAACCCAAAGAACTCAAGTCTGAAGCCTTCTTCCTACAGGCATATTCTCTTAATTCACGTGTAAACTTACTCATTGAGCAGTGCCTTGAGATGAAGCTGCAAGCTGCGTACCGCTGTCTGAAGACTGTTCAGCTCTCTTGACTTCTGCTTCGTTCTGGTTGGCCGTTCAAAACCCGACTGATGCTGAGTTTCAAAGTACCGATAAAACTCATAGCTTCGCTTGAGCTCCTCTAAGCAGGCAGCATGTGTATGAGGTAGGCCTTGAGTCACATCGGACAAGATATGATGAGGCAGCCGTTCAGGGGAGACTAAGGGCTTGGGGGATGCGTTGGCTGGGGAAAGGAGCAGCACCAGCCTCCTGAAGAATTCTGAACTCTGCCCTACCCAGAGCTGAAAGAGGACCTGCAAAACAGGGTAGGGTTAGCTCTGTGCACCTGGGAAGACAGCCAGCCTCCAAAGTAAATGTACAGATACACCATGGGAAAACATTCCTCAGCCAGCAACAGGAACTCTGAAAAACTGCAAAAATCTGCTGAATGTTTTTTATGGCTATCCCAGACCATGTGAGGTTCAGATCTTGTGAATCTTAGGTGACTGTTAATTCTTTGATGAAGGATATTATAGGCAATTATGCTCAGGAGGTTGTCAGAGGCCTAAAAACTCATATTCTCATCAGGCAGTTTCATTATTTGCTATAATCTCCACATACCCTACAGCTCATAAAGGGCTGCCAAAATTCCAGTGGCAGCAAAGGCATTTTTTCCTTTATAATGCCAAGTTATCATTTCTATGATCTACTAACTACTGCATTGCCCCACACCCAACCTTGAAACATGAGTCTAATTGCACTGCACTTCAACAAAAACCATTCTACATCTGAAGAAAACTGGCTTTTTTCAGCCAAAGTGAGAAATTTCACCAATACCACTAAGGAGGGAAAGGCTTGTAAGAAATTAATTGATTCACAATGTTATACATGGTACAAAAGAGGTCAGTCCATCTGGGAGCAAGGAAGCCCACATTTTCAGTTTCTCGAGAACTTCCAATGAAATGAAAAGAACTGTTTTCTTAGTTTAGAGAAGACTGTTGGCTCAGTAGACCATGACAGAGCAGTAGCATCTTATATCTCTAAAATGAAAAGGAAAGGTTATGACACTTTTCTGTGCAATCCTGGCTCTTTTTAAAAGGGATCAACTGTAGGTGACTATGAGATGTAGTCTGAAATCTGTTCTCAAGCATTCAAGACCGAGGAAGACAAAGTAATTACACATCATGCTCCTTTCCACCCCCCTCAGCTACAGAATAGGACTAACAATTTACTGTAGATTTTGGACCTACAGGATTTGAAATAATACGTCTCTATACTCATAATACTATGGACAAGTAGCAGTTTTTTTCCAGTGTGCAAACAATGAAGAGCAAAACATTCAGAATAGTAACACAAAAAATTAAATGCCTTCAGATAGATGTGGCCTGATATACCCCAAGGGTGTATCAAAAAATACTTTTATACAAACTGATAAAATATTCCAAAAGAAAAAAATAATTCTCAATTTACAAAAGATGGTTATGAGAAGAAAGAACACAGTACGATATGAAATTAATTTGGAGCATACATGCAAGACTGGGATTTGCCTGAGTGCTAAAATAAAAAGCAAACAAATGGGCAGCAATCACCCAAGTGTCCTGGAAGGTGTGGTGCCCTGGATAGAAAGTCAAGAGCTCATGCTATAATAAGCACAGAAGACGACCAATCTCTTCCACTACACATATAAGGCAAAAGCAATGAAAAAAGTAGCACGCAAAAGTAGTAGACTTCAGGAATTGGTAATAATAATCCAAAACCTACCTGAAAAAAAGCCCAATGATGAAAGAAAAGGAAATTCCAGATGTATTTAGGATATTGCAAATAGCTTGCTCTGCCAATGACTTCTGATGATTTTTACTGACACTTAAACTTCACCCAAAACATCCAACTGGCTCTCCTCTGCTTGAATCAGTATTTTTCTTAAGCCAAAAATTTTCACTCTTTTAATTGGTTTAGTTCAACGACAAGGTAGCCAAAAGACACATGGCCTAGACATGGGCTTGAATGAAAATTAAAATATTAACCAAACCTGGATACACATTTGTATTCTGCTTGCATTTTAATATAAAGGCAAGTTCTCTCAAATGAAAAAAAAACTGAAGAGGACTGCATGTAAATCCAGGGCTCACAACACGAATATGTCCCAAGGTTATCAAAGTATATCTATTTTATTATCTATGCAGGAATCTGCTTAGGACTGATTTATGTTAATTTAGCTTGGTTCAACTACACCACACCCAGCCTACATCTCTGTCCGTTATGAGTTAATGTGAACTGAGATTTACTAGTTGTGAGCTTAACTGTACCCAGAAAGCATCCCAACCAGTTTAACTAAAACAGATTTCAGTTAAATTACTGCAAATTGCAGGTAAACAAAGACTTAGATTACAAGCTTGGGCACCTCTGACTGGCTTCTTGCGCTTAAAAAGAAGTGCGTAAATAAGTGGGCTTGCATGGTTGCAATTAGAACTTCAGCTAATGAAACGGCAAGAAAAAAATCCCCAAAGCTTACATCTGATAGAGCTCTTCGCTTACAACCAATTAGACAAAGCCTCAAAGCTTAGCAATCACTATTAGTGGTAACATTTACTGTCAGAACAAAAGGAGTCAAGGGCTATGAATTAACTGAATAAAATGCAACAAGAGCCAACCCCACAAAAATACAGAAGTCACATAATAATGGAATTTTCCATTAAAAAAATAGCATTAAAAGGGAACTGCCTCGGCAGAGAACCACTAGAGTGTAGAAGGCTTGCATTCAAATTAGATCTTCTTTCCAATTGTAAACATTGACTCACGCAAATTAAAAATACCTAACATCTCAAAACAAAATAGATAAAAAGGCCATTATATGGTTGTAATTCTGTTCAGTTACATGTTTTTCAAAGATCAAAGAACAACACTGGCTCATAGCAGCAAGGGTCCAAGATTATGATTTCTACTCCTCTGTGTAACTAAATGCAGCTATTCCCTTTGGCAATTACAACTAATTTATATCTTCTGATGTCTCTCTCTTTATTCAAGTCAAGAGATTAGCTAAAAAAGATGTAAGTACAAATCTGGAAATTATTTTATTCAGCTGGGATCAAGTGAAATCAGAGAGCAAAAAATCATGTTTAAGAAGGAGATTGATCAAGCTGATTATAAAACACGGACTTGAATGTATATGATTTGCAGAAAAAAACCCTAATGTTGCATCGTGCAATTTCTCTCTAACTACATGCAAAAAGAGATCACCTAAATGCCAGCAAATATAAAAACACACGATATGAGACTGAATATATCTCCCCCTCAGTTGACCGTGTTACTACAGGCTAGTATGTACAAGCCACAGGGCTTCATAACAACTGAAAGAGATTTTCACCAGGAGCCTGCGTGGATGTGTAGGTCCTTCTAGGAGAGGTTACCTTGAGCGCAGGCAAGCTGAAGCCGTCGGTTAGATTGTGTGCCTCCTCTTCAGAGACCTGCTCTTCGCTCAGTCCCAGACCCAGCTCCTTAAAAGGGACTACGCAGATGTAGCTGGTCACGTTGTCACTCTCGGAGTTCAGAGGGTAGGTTTAGCTGGAGTTAAGGTGGCTAACAAAGCAACTTTGGCATTAGACAAACAGAAAAGGAAAAAACACCTAATAAGGTTTCTTGTTTCTGACAATTTGTATGAGAGCATGTACATTCCACCCAAATCCACCCGAACCCTGTTTAACTGAACATTTTGCAATCCTTATTCAGAGCACAAGTTGTAAAGGCTCTTAGAAGGATGACAGATAAGACATTGCCAAAACACCTACATCTAAATACAAACACACAAAAAGAAACAAAACAGATTGATGAAAAATCCCTGCATCCCTTTCAAGTGAGGAAAATACCTTATCTTTAAATATTAAGTTTCCAAGAAGTAGCTCATGTCAATCGTAAACCAGAAATAATGTATTTAACAGAGGAAAGAGGAGAACAATTATGCCATTTAAAGTTTCAAAGGTAGCCTATGTTACAGACCAAACTCAGGATGATGGGAATTCCCTGCGAGTTCTGTCTGCAGAGGGACTGCTCAGAGATCTCTACAATAACTGCTCTTTGACATTTCAGATAGTACTGTGAAGAACAGGATCTCACTGATTGTCATACCATTCATTTTATTGATTACATTGCTGTAAAGCCACCACGATCTTGGCAGAAACAGCAGCGAACTGTTATCTACCAACACTATTCAGCACATTTAAATTCTGAGTATGAAAATGTGTATTTCCAGTCCTCAGAAATGCTTAAAAAGTAGGAAGCAAGCACAATATAATTGATACCAGAAGACAGATAAAAATTATTCATAGACTAGGCAGCGTTTATTTTTAAAGTAGCACTAATTTCAGGCTAACCTCATGCTGGGAAGGGGTAGGAGGAACAGTTCAAGATTTCTGCACATTTTGGATAGTTACCCAATCACAAAATAGTAGAATTTGCTTTAGAACAGAAACCTACAACTTAAGGTCATAAGCACATTTGTTTCACAGAAATACATAAAAAAAATTTGTGAAACATTCATGAAAGTAAGGCCTTAATTAAACTATGTTTTTTTCATTTATATTGATTTACAAACTGAACACTCTCATCTCTTGGGGCACATAAAGCCTATTAGAAGCACCTGCCTCCTGTCCAACTAATGTGTTTTCTGGGGAAGCTACAAATTCCATCCACTTTGACTCCTGAATTTTCCACCTGCTAAATCCTCATAGGATTAAACTTGTAATAATGATTTGCTCAAGAAAATTTTTACAACTTGTATAGAAGAACATTGCATCAAATAAAATTTCTGTGGCCCAGTTAACAGTAATACTAAGTGTCCAGGGTCTAAACAAACAACTACATTAACTACATTTCTCCCTAATTTCTCCCCTAAGTCCAGGAAGAAAGAAGCCTATTAAGTATTCTTTAGAAGCATGAATGCAGACAAAAACCTGCAATGCAAATCACTCAGAACCACAATGTACCGTTGCCACCAGCTGCTGCCTCAGGTAAACACTGTGTCTATTCCAAGTTAAGCTGACAGCATGCCCAGCAGATGGAGCACATGGGATGAGGATGGTAACTCCATCAGACATTGAAAAGTCAGGTCAAAACCCTTCAGGACCAGTTATCTCAGGGACTAATCATATTCCTTCTTAATCTTTTCCCGCAACAAGATACTTCCAACAGCAGGAACACCATAAAAAGCAGTTTGGACACATGTGCATTTCTAAGTCATGCAAAAAAAAAATTTCTAGGGAACCTCTCAAATGTGTCGTTTGACCAAAGAGGCCACTTAACTGATATTATGTCTCAGCTAGGGATTCCCAGTGGACTCTCGCATCTCCTGCCCTGCTCTCCTCTATTGCATGCAGCCCTCCCACTCCCATTTCTAGGTGCTAGATGAAAGCAGAGAACTGATCCCATGCCCCCATTAGCTTCCTAAGGACTAAACCTTTAGAAAGTTTAAACACATACACACAAACACATACACAAACACACATCCTTCATGTGCTTTGCTCTAAAATGCAAGTATTTTTAGTACTACTGTTTCCTATTAAAGCCAAAATACAGTAACTAACCTTAGGTTAAATTTTTCTGTGTCTTTGTGAAAATATTTCATTCATCTGTTTAACTTACATTCCGTATTAGCTTGGAAGAAGAAAAGGCAAAGCTACTTAATAATAACCTGTTAAATCCAGAACGAAATACCCATACAGTGAATGTCCAACCTCTGTCAGGAGGCCGATCTTATTTACCTATAGAAAAGCAAGAACACTAATGTACCCCTGTACATAACAATTTAATATTCATACTTCGCTCTTCAAAAGCACATTCCCATCTAAAGATCTAACAGGAGGGCCTCACAATATCCCTGAGGAATCCAAGCTGCTCTTTTATAAAATTCTCACCTGCTCACCAGGTGGGAAGGGATGAGCTAAGCATGTGATGAACTGGCTGGTCAAGGAAGAAACATTGCACCAAAAAATGCCCAAGTACCTTTACTCAGACCTTCCAGCATCGGATTTCTGATTTAGGCTTTTATGACCCAAAGAGGGTATTACTTTTCGTTTAGCTTACTGTCTGCTTGTGTGAGCTTTCTCTTTCCAAGTTAAAAGGTATGTGTTTTTCTAACATTTCATTATGAAATAATTAAATATTTTACAGAGGAGAAGGAACAATTTTTTACTAGATTTACTAGAGGAAATTTGCAGGTTTCCCTGTGCTCAGTGCACCTCAAAGACACAGAATGCATTTTATATCCATTCCACCTTAATGGGGTAAGATATCATTCAATTTAAAATACTGCTATCCAGTGGCTGTTTTTATAACACTACTTATGCCTTGCCATCAGAGAACACCTTACACTTACAACGAAATTAAAGTTTTTTCAATTTATATGGTCCAACACCCAGGTCCTACCTATCAATATAGTTCATGGAAATGGAGTATCACACCATCTTGCACCAGCTGAGGATGAGACTATTAACATCATCCAGTAATATAAACTACAAAATCTCCTCCAACCAGCTTGCATATAATTAAATCAGTGAATAAACCATAGACTCCCATGATACAGAACCCACAAGGCTCTTATGCATAAGAATATTAGGCAACTAGCATGCTGGCTGAAGTATTGCCTGAGTTATTACACAATTCAGTGGAGTATATATAGAGCAGATACTTGTTGAACTAGTAGCGACTGGTCTGCACAACATTCTGTAAATACTTAACCCAAAATGCCTAATTACTAGTTTAAGCTTTCAGCCATTGCACCCTGCTATATACCCTTACCCTCCAGATTAAGAGAGAAGTACTCTTTTCTCCCTTCTGACTTTTTCTTCTGCGATTTTGAGCGATGTACTCTTGTCAATATGAACAAATCAGAATAAGAATGGCATGAGAAAATGCGGAATTCTTTCTGCAAGTACCCAACTGTCACTTCACATAAAATGTAAGGAATATGACTTTCCATCTCATTAAGTTACTGGTCCACCAAGTTTGATACAAATGCCTGGTATAAGGCTAAAGTATAATTGTACATTTACTCTATATTACATAGGAACAAATTTTAATTAGGACAGTATTAATTTATTCTACTCACTGAAGGCAGCTGTCTAACTAAAAGGGGGCACACTAGCCACAAGAAAATACTGCTGAACTTCTAGTTTTGTTGAAGTGAGTAATGATAACATATCAAGCTTATGCAATTTGTATTGCCATGAATGAAAATGTGAAATAAGATTTTTTAGTTATCTGTAACAGGTTCATCAGACAGATCTCCCTCTAACACATTTGAGATATACATTAACATAAAAGTATAATTTGCTGCAGATATTTTGGTAGGAGAAATAATACTGATGGCTATAAAATCCACACTTAATGGATTAGCATAGATCAATATAACCCTTAACATTTAAGGTGTTTTTACTAATTCATTTTTACTTAGTCACTCATTTATGTCTACAATTAAAATTAATACTTAGATTAGCCAGTTTTTAAGACTCAGCCTAACAGTTATCAGCTCAGCCCCTCAAATATATTTTCTTCCTTGCCTCTCTTGAAGTTATAACACAAAGCAAGCAGCTTAAGTTGAAAGCAGTTTCCCTTTGGCTTCCAACAGGATTAGTCTTACTGAATCAAAGTATGAATTTGATACTTATCTCAGAAAGAATCAAATACATTAAAGTATATGTTTAGCAACCTACTTAAGATTGCTAACAAAAAAATCTCTCAAGGCAGTGTAAAATAAAACAACAATAAGCTTTGCAGTTTGCATTTGCTGACAAAATGAGATAAAAATCTAGAAATGTTTTTAAAATTAAACATTTTGTATTTTACTGTATAGTTTTAAAGATCTAGATTTAGAACAATCTAAGTATGGAAATTCACAGTAGAATTTAGCTCAAACATATGTCTGTACAACATCATTCACTAAGACTACTTTTTCTGGGAAAAAAAAAAAACAACATTGAAATAATTTTGCTTATTTCTGAACACTTTTTTGACTCAACATTACATACATGCAACCTGTCTTAGAAAACAGTTCCTGCAAGAGGCTGTTCAGCTGATTTTGTTAAGGACATATAATTTTCTCTACTTTGAAAATATGCATTTATCAGTCCTTATTAAGCCATGAGTCAATTGATCTTGTTGTAAATTATTTTTGAAAGGGATATTCTGATATAGTAAGCTTGAAAAATAATTCAGCTACATACATTTCTAGTAAGTTCTGAATATATAGGAATGTTTTAAATGAAAGCTTAAATTAAAGTATACCTTTTACTACATTAGTAAATTTAATACCATTTTATATAATACTTTAACCATTATATCTAATAATAGACATGTCTCCGTTCAAGACATGGCTACTATAGCCTTAAGGAAACAATTATCTTCTCTGCATTATAAACTTCAATCTCAGATTTCCAGGATTATGGTAAGAAACACAAGGGTGAAGGAAAATAGGACATCAAATGATCA
>VYZV01032039.1:264-16696 GCA_013401275.1 Pandion haliaetus | reverse complement strand
GTATTGGGTTAGATTGCCAGAAGAGTTCCTCGCACAGCTCTGGGCCAGGCAATTGTCTGTTTTCCAAGCAATGCCCAAGCATGGTTCCAGTTCCACAGTTTTACCTTGTAAAGTCTTCAGTGGCAATGATGGGATATAAAAGAGTTGACAGCAAAATGTGTATTCTATGGTCAATGTTTAAGAGATATGTGACCACAGTGAAATGTCACCAGCAAAAGAAATTAATAATCTCTTCTTTTCTCATCAGCTCTGTAACACCTGGATGCCTATTTGAAGCATATATTTCTAAAGCGGCTTGGCCTACAATCTCAACAAGATATTTCATAAGAAGTTTCCCTCTGAAACTTTCCTTAAACTTCTGGTTTATGGCTACTCCTTTTAGGTTGGTTTTACAAATACTTCCTTCATCCTTCTGAGGCAATAGCAACATTCTGAAATGAAAAGAAAAAAGAAAGCAAAGAGAGACTGTCTAATTTTTCTCACATATAAAATCTTAATTTAAATGGTATCTAAATTAATAATTCATAGTAAACACATTATGTGATTAGTGAAGTCTCCTTTTCTAATATGCACTTATGTGTTATGGTATTATTTACATTACAAATATACATTGTTTATTTTCTCAGTGTAACAGTTCTTAAAATGACAGTTAGAGAGAAGAGCTGCAGTTTGACTATCTCTGGGAGACTTAGCAGAAAGGCAGTATATTAAATGTGTTTAAGATATTGGGTTTGGATCCCGTAAATACTGTTTAAGTTATCATCCCTAAAATAAATTTGCTACCACAGTATATAGCAGCCAGCTGCAGAGTAGATGTTGCAGACCTTAGTGCAAGCCCATGCAAATTATTTCAGTGGAACTGCATCAGTTTACTTGCAGCTCACATATACACACAAGAAGTCCTAGCATACATGTTAGATCGTTGTCTGGCTCAATTTCCTCTGTACCCAGTGTATTACAAGGGGAAACTGGACCTTGTCCTTTGCTGTCACAATCTCCCATATGTCCTACTTTCTGCTCATTGACATAAATGTGAGATTATTTTCCCTCTGTTCTTTGCGAGTAAGTCTCAGATTGCCTCTCTTTGTGGATTCATGCTAGAAAAAGCATCCTGCCCTGAATGTTCATTTGAAAGACATCATTAAAAAGAGGACATATAGTAAAACAAATTCATTTGAACAAATATTCATGATAATCCTTCTGTGATGTTCACCCTACACCATCTTCAAGTCTGGAGTGAAGGTTCAGGTCAGTTCTTATTCTGTCCCCACATAGAATAACAAAAAATTCCAATTTCCTGTTGCAGTGTGCATGTAGAAATCCACTTTAACAGTTGAATACCTAGAATTTGAAATGTATGTCCCTAATCTACCCAGGTGAGTCTTCATATGACTTGCTTGCTCAGGGGAGTGAGGAGACTATTTAGCCATACTTAGAGTCTGTTGAAGGAATTAAACAGTAAAAGCAAAAGAGGACTATCAGACAATTTTACCCGCTCTGAGGCTTTCTCACTCTCCATGCAATGAGTCTTGCTTGGAAAAGCACGGCCCCAGAACCTGTGATTAAGGACTGTTAAATACTCAGCAAATGGTTACAACATCAAATAGAAGGAAGAGGAGAGGAAAGGAGAGGAGAGAAGGAAATCTTGCATGTCAGACCAGTGTAAGAGCAAAATGTAAGCTCTTACCTTATCACCTTCACTCTATGCAGATGACTGCTGTAAAAAAATCCCTTCCAAAAAGTCACTTTTCCAGGAAGATAACAATAAATCACAGTTTAGAAGAAGGAACAATTTACTGATATTCTGAACCTGAACAGTTAGTTGCCTAGGTAAGGCTTGTTTTGCTTCCTTTTTCTTTCATTTGTTCTTGCTTTTATTACAACCCCTCAAGCTTTGGAAATGGGTGTCTTCAAATAAAAGTTATTTAAATCAGCTGTTCCAGTAACATATTTGCTATTTTGATCAGCTTTTGAATGCTAATTAGAACATTCTTCCTACTGCTTTTCTCCTTAGGAGCTAGAAACTCAGCTGTGTAAATCAGCTTTTGATGATGTACACAGTGGTATGTTTGACTCTGAATGTTTAAAGAGGACGGAGATGTTGCAACAGTGTATTTACCATAACGGTATTCAACTTCTCTTTGTCAATGGTAACAAAGAATGGCAGAGGGAAAAGAGATAAATCTGTACCTAACAGGTTAGGCTGCAGTTCAGGAGATCAGTTCTTTTGAATCAGTTTTTCTGAATGAGTTTCTTAAAAGACTAGGTCAGTGCTTTTTCCACAATACATTTCCTGTCTGACAATTAAATCCCAGTCCCTTATCTGAAATATAGGAAACAAATTTTCCTACCACACCAAAATGCTTTAAAGATGTTTCTAAAGCTTTCATCACCCTCCTCATAAATGATGAGTGCTACATATAACCTGGGGAGTACCTTTATTTTTTTATTTTTAAACAGTAGAATATCTACAGGTGAATGAATGACATCTTCAGTGACACTCTCCATGCTACCTCTTTTCCAGCTGAATTTTCTTCTTAATTAGATTGTGTAGGTTGCTAAACAGTAGCCAACCTAGTGCACTAACAGTATGCACCTAGTGAGACCACTAGCAGTGATTTCTCCTCTTAGTCCATTGAAACAAATTTACCAGACTTTAAGACACAGAGTGATTCCTCTTTCCTGGTCTGCTAGGTGTGAAGGTGCTATGATTCCTGGCGTCCAGGTCCAGCCTGCAGTGAGACTGAGCACACACACTCTCCGTACACAATATACACACTCTGTGCAAAACCAGCCAACCACCAACAGATCAAGCCCAAGGGGAAAACAGTGCCTTTAGAGCTGACACCACACACAGCACTCATAAATCTGAACTAGCCTGATCAGGATCACACCTAAATGGAAGAGGATCAAATGGCCCCATCTTGTTCTTACTTGCCACCTAACCAGACTCAAAGATTGCTAGCAGATCTCACACCCTCCATACACATGTACTTACACGGGGACCTCTGTAGCTGGCCTAGACTTCCCAGTAGCCAGCCCCCAGATCTCATGTCATACTTACTGGTTAGTCTAGCTTGACATTTGCTACCCTCTCACAGGCACACATAGATCTCTCCAGTAGCTGGCTCATAGACCTATTGTCTCCCCAGTATCTCCCAGACTGTTTGAACTACTTGCCAGTTTGCCTGCCTTGAAGTCTGCAAGCTTCTCGTACTAAAATGCACACACACGGAGCAGAGAGCACATTCAAACAGAAAAATGTCTAGTGAACTTACCAGCTACCTGGTTACATGTGACTGACCCCTTTTATTCCACTTTCTCTCTGTTTTCCCATGCTTGTTCTCTCCAGATCCACCATTTCCCTGCCCATGCCTTTTCCCAGATAAACAGCCTGCCTCAATTACTTCTGCATTCATCCCAGTCTTGCTATATCCACACCCAAATCTGGTGTTTCTGAAGGACTGGAGAGATAACTACAGGTTTGTTTATGTGAATATTTTGTGACAGTCAAGCCTCCTTAGAGAAAGACTGACAGTCTTGTTTGGTCTGTGGAGTTAATATCTGTACCTGGATGCTTGTTGGTATCTGTATTCTACTCTGTAGGAATTTATGTGGGCAGAGAACTGAGGTTTATCCCACTTCTGTGCATAATCCTAAACTAACCAAGTGTTAGATATCAAGAACAAATGAAAAGTAATTCAAAATTTTTCAAAACTTACGATGATAAGACTAAATACGCAAGAGGAGGCAGTATCAGACTGAAAGCAATGTCAAGATTTTAGGGTTTATTTCATTACTTAAACCTCTTGAATATCAAATATCACATGCTTTTGCAGCCTGGCTCTTCTCTTTGTATAACTGAATATCTTTCAAAGCTAGCATTAACCACAAGCTGATTCTGAATTAGAATCAGAATTGTGGCTTCACATGGACAGCCAAGACTTGGCTGGATACCACTACAGGGGTCCAAATGGATATCTACAGCTTGTTCTGAGGGAATATAAAATCAGTTTGTTACAGTGGTATAATTACAGTCTTTGTAATCATTTTCTTCTTGCATTTTGGATTTGGGCACTCCTGAAGAGATCTCACATGTGTTACTTTTCAGAGCATTCTGCAATGCTTATTTTTTCCTCTCAGGACCTGAAAAAGAGTGGATTCATGAGTACGAAGTAGAGAATAGTAGGCTAGGGTTTTCTATTCATAACATAATTGTATGAGTCTTTTTGTATAAGTAGTTGTGTAGGCATCCATATTTGGTGATTCTAGTTTAGTAGTTGTGTATGTCACTGTCTGCTGAAGTATGCAGTGCTACAGACAGGTGCTTCAGATTCAGTGGGAATACATAAGGAGAAAAGATTTTTTTGCCACTGTGTTTTTATGTGACTATTGACATCAGCTTAGAGGAAGCAGCATAATAGTACAATGATTTCCACTTAATGGGATCACTAGCTAATTTGATCCTCCCTGTTATCTGATTTGATCTCCAGGAAATAAATCATTTTCATTGATTCTTATTGTGGATCCTTATTGCTTATTTTGTTCACATCCACTTCAGCTAATACTAGATAATTCAATCAACATTTATTGAATCTGCCATGGAAAAGGGAAGAGTAATCATGTTGTTTACAATACAAAAATAGACTTGTATCATGCATCTTTTCTACTCTCCGTTTCAGTTTTCCTGCACCAGTAGATAATGACTTGAAATTAGTAGTTACCTTTGAGAGAAGCTGGAAATTAACATTTTATGGCACCTGCAACATGGCCAAGCACAAGTTAAAAATAAAAATGTAAAAAGCTATTAACATGTTTCTGCTCTGGTTTGTACTGATGTATAAAAGAGTCCACACTGCTGAAGTCAGGTGAGCTACACTGGCACGAAAACAATCAAGCCAACAGATTACATCCCTGGTCTGTCTTAACGTTAGGTAATGAGCATGTACAGAGTGTTGTTTTTAAATGTGAATTTCAATAGTTTTGTTTTCTCAGATCATCAACATGCACTTTAGGTGCTTTCCTAAGCCCCCTGTGGATAAATCATCCACTTACTTAACATGATCCAAGTAAGGTGAAAACAAATAGCCAGGTTGTGCTGAGAATTCAGTTAGTCCATGGCTATGAAAAGTGCAGGTGGCAAAATTTAAGTTAATGATGATGAGAGCATTAATAAGTCTTCTGAGCCACTAATGCAAAGGGATTTGAAACTAGTTACTACTATTAACATGAAGGGGAGCCATGGAAGTCATTCTCCCATTCATTGACCAGTGACAACATTCCTCAGGCATGAAGTGTGAAAACCATAATCTTAAACACAAATACTTTCTACACTTCTGCCTCAAAATGTGCGATCCAAAAGAAATTCCCCTATTGAGCAATGGATAAATAGGGATGGGTTTTATTTTGATTTTCAGTGTTGTGACAGGTCTTTTAATAAAGATACCAGAATAAAATCAAATGGCAACTCAATGGAGCTGAAAATATTTCATATGCAAACTACTGCTTCTAATTGAATCTCTGCTCTAGTTTTATCATGCATTTTTATGGCCAACCACTCAAAGAGAGCAGATATTTTTGTGGCATGACCAAGATGGTTTTGTTATATTTATCAGCAAATAAGTACCATTCTACAGAGGGATCTTGACAGGCTGGATCATTGGGCCAAGGCCAATTGTATGAGGTTCAACAAGGCCAAATTCCAGGTCCTGCACTTGGGTCACAACAACCCCATGCAATGCTACAGGCTTGGGGAAGAGTGGCTGGAAAGCTGCCTGGCGGAAAAAGACCTGGGGGTGCTGGTTGACAGTCTGCTAAATACAAGCCAGCAGTGTGCCCAGGTGGCCAAGAAGGCCAACGGCATCCTGGCCTGTATGAGAAACACTGTGGCCAGCATGAGCAGGGAAGTGATCGTCCCCCTGTACTTGGCACTGGTGAGGACGCACCCCGAGTACTGTGTTCAGTTTTGGGCCCCTCACCACAGGAAAGACATTAAGGCGCTGGAGCGTGTCAAGAGAAGGGCAATGAAGCTGGTGAGGGGCCTGGAGCACAAGTCTTATGAGGAGCAGCTGAGGGAACTGGGGTTGTTTAGGCTGCAGAAAAGTAGGCTGAGGGGAGACCTTATTGCTGTCTACAGCTGCCTGAAAGGAGGTTGTAGTGAGGTGGGTGCTGGTCTCTTCTGTCAGGTAGCTGGTGATAGGACGAGAGGAAATGGCCTCAAGTTGCAGCAGGGAAGGTTTAGATTGGATATTAGGAGAAATTTCTTTACTGAAAGGGTTGTCAGGCATTGGAACAGGCTGCCCAGGGAAGGGTTGAGTCACCATCACTGGAGGTATTCAAAAAGCACGTAGACAAGGCACTTCATGACATGGTTTAGTGGGCGTGGTTGAAGGTTGGACTCAATGATCTTCAAGGTCTTTTCCAACCTAAATGATTCTATGATTTTATTATAAGGAGATGATGTGTACTTTATTTTAAATAGTTCATATATATGTTGCTGATTATTGCACTATAAAATATGAGACTATGGAAAAAAACTTAAAGCTTGATATAGTTACATTTTTTAACATGATTTTAGTAAAGGAATAAGTATAAAGAAATATGAGAGAATGATCACTGTTCTCAGTTCTGTGCTAAGGACCTGTTGTATATTTTATTCTAGAATGTTCCCTGCTCCAAGGAGAATGGAAAATCTCATCATATAAGACTTTCTTTTATAAACTGTTCTTGCAAAGAGATAGTCATCTTAGTGAAATGCAAATGACTGTGCTAAATAATGAGATGGAGAGTGTGACAGCCTGAAAAATTATAGGCATTGTCTCAAACATTCATTAAAGAACTTTGGTGGAAAAGATGCCTCTGTAAAAACGCTGAGTTGTGTGAACAGGACAATGTGGCCGGAGAGGAGGGCCCCGCGGAGAGTGGGACCGCACTTCTCCAAGGCTGCAGTTCCTTATCTTAAGTGACCACAGCGTATGCCCACGGAAGCCAAGGCTGCAATTCCTTATCTTAAGTGACCATGAGAAGGAAAACAACATATGCGCCCGGAAGAGAGGGCTCTGCAGAGGATGGGACTGTGCTTCTATCTTAAGCGGTCATGCCAGCAAGTAAAGAGAGGCAACTCCCCAATGAACCCCCCCCCCAAGCTCACTGATTGATTCCAGAGAAGCCCAGGAACGTGAACTGCGCATGTCGAGACCACCGACTAACACACTATAAAAGAAGGAAGAATGAATGCTCGGCGCGCGCCCTCCAGAACTGGATCTCTACGCTGGCTGGACCAACGCTGGACCCAGGACTGGTGACTCCCTTTTACTCTCTCTTTTCCTTTTCTTTCTGTCTTTATTTCTGTCTTTCTTTCTCTCTCTTTTTCCTCTCTCTTTTCCACAAGTCCCTACACCCCATCCTCTGAAACATAAACCGTTGACCAAGTCTGAGACTAGGAGTGGATCTAGCCGCCCCTGGGCTCCTCTCTGAGAAGGAGTTCAGAAAGCAAGGGGGTCTACTCTGAACCTCGTGACTCAACGGGAGGGATTCCCTTCTGTTCCTTTTTCCACTTCTTTTCTACACCTCTCTTCTCTTTTCAAACAGTGGCTAAAAGACATGATGCAAGGTTCATATTGATAAATTCACTTGTACTTGGGCAAGGTTAGCTAGGTTGAATAAATGTTGAATTGTTGTTTGAACTCCCCTGGTGTCGGTTCACCTTAATTCTGACAAAGGAAATCCACAAACCTGAGTCGCTCCAACTTTGGGACGCGACAGAGAGGAAAGTTGTCACGTGTCTAAATCATGTCTCATATTTTGTAATTGGAATTACAGGATGCATACATCAATGCAAATTAAATTCCAGTAGTTTTTCCCATATCTCTTTACAAGTTTCTAAAATATTTATAATTTTCACTTGTAAAGGCTCTTTAAGAATTGTCTTTCATCAGTCTATCAAAATGGAGATTCATATATAGTTATATCACAGGAGATCTTATACTGAGATGGTTAATTTACAACAAAATATTTTAATTACTCAGCTGTTTAAATCAGCATAAAAGCTAATTTATGTATCATATGTAGAGACTGGAAGAGATCAATGTCCTGGTCTGAAAGAGATCAATGATCCAGTCTCTGGTTCCAAGCCCATAAACTGACTCCTCTGCAAGATATGTCAGACAACACCTACAGACTAGATTTTCTCCATGCTGTATAAGAAGAAAACTTGTGAGAAGCAAGCCATCCTGACCTGACGGGAACTGTTTTCCATCCTTAAATCTGGACAAGTCCACCGTCCTGAATAAGTAACCAATATATGCTTTTTTTTAGACAGAGAATTCTTCCAACAGCTCAGGGCAAAAGTCCATTTTGACTAGTGTCAGATCTCCAGCCATGGCCAGTCTCTGCTGATTCAGAAGAAACCAGCAAAAATAAAATAAATAGCATCGATCTAACTAATTATGCACCAAGAAAAACCCATCTTCATGAGGTATCACATTCTAAAAATTATTATTTCTCCTCATTTATTATAAAGGGAGCCTAAGGTGACAGGCTCAGATGTAGATAAGTATATTTTGTAGGTGGATGAAGTCTATCCACTGTGCCTACAGAATTTCAGGAAAATAATGTGCCAAAATCCTTGATTTGTGCAGTTTATGTCATACTTCAAGAATGGCTGTCTTCATTGTAACACTTCGATATTTTTGTGTAAATGATCCTGTAGTGAAATCAATCCCACAATCTCTGTGCAGTGTCTGTTCATTTTCTTGCATAGAAGAGAAAAACACAGGCAAGATAATCCCAGCCCAGATTTATTCCATGTCCATTCTGGAATTAAATGCAGGTCTTAGAAGAGTTACAACATCTTCTGGAGAGAAGAGAGACTTACCACTTTGTATTGCCTACAGGAATCTAGGGTGACTAAGTCCTTAAATGTATGTATTTCAGTCAAATGTCTTAAGTTAGGAGGGAGGAATCTGGGCTTCTGTGTCTTTGTAGAAATCAGTAAACTGTTTTCACAGAAGCTAGAAATAAGAAAAAATGAGTCTTGCAAATTCAGTAAGATATTAACCATATACTGTGAAAATGTAATAGCAATGCTGTTTTCCTTGCAGGCATATTGCACGAACCTTGTTAGAGTAAACTCTAGAAATTCAAAGACAAGAGACCAATAAAGGTACATTTGAATGAACCATCACTGATCAAACAATATGTAAAGGAATAAAATATACTGATGAAAAAAGACACAGTCAGTTTAAATGACTAATGACTGAAAATTTTGTACCAGACTGAGAGATAAACATACAAATAAAATTTCCTTCTGAAATTAATTGAAAAGTCGATTCATTGTTACTGCAAAAAATCCATAAAGCTCAAGTAGCCTTGCCATGAATTTGTTGATAGGCAGGACAGAGAGGCTGTGTATCTTGTTGCTGGGATCAGTGGTGCTGAATCAGGCACTCTTGCAAAGTTAGCAAAATATTTTATTTGGCTATGTAGTTGTCCTGGTTTCAGCTGGGAGAGAGTTAATTGTCTTCCTAGTAGCTGGTACAGTGCTACGTTTTTGAGCTAGGTATGAGAAGAATGTTGATAGCACACACTGATGTTTTCAGTTGTTGCTAAATAATGTTTAGTCTAAAGTCAAGGCTTTTTCAGCTTCTGATGCCCAGCCAGCAAGAAGGCTGGAGGGGCACAACAAGCTGGGAGGGGACACAGCCAGGACAGCTGACCCACACTGGCCAAAGGGGTATTCCATACCATGCGACGTCACCTCTAGTATATAAACTCAGGGAAGTGGGGGTGGGGGGATCACTGCTCGGAGACTAACTGGGCATCTATCAGTGAGTGGTGAGCAATTGCATTGTGTATCATTTGTATATTCCAATCCTTTTATTATTACTATTGTCATTTTAATAGTGTTATCATTATCATTATTAGTTTATTCTTTTCTGTTGTATCAAACCATTCTTATCTCAAACCACGAGTTTTACTTTTCCCGAGTTTCTCCCCATCCCACTGGGTGGGGAGGGAAGTGAGTAAGTGGCTGCGTGGTGCTTAGTTGCTGGCTGGGGTTAAACTATGACAGCAGTACAAATCATAGTATTACAGGAATTAAGTTCCCTTCTCCTTATTCAGCAGCATCTCCTTCAGATTTGGAAAGAGTAGAACTGTTCCTTTTATGTATACTCTACCACCCTTATTTAGCTTAGTACTGTCCTCACTGAAACTACCAGCAGATTAAGGTACTACATAATGACCAGGAATCAAGACAGGGTGATGAAGAGCTGTTACAAAGCACAGATTTTTTTCACACTTCAGCATTAAAGAGTGAAAAAGAAGTGAACTGGACTTTAATTCCAAGATGAATGTAAAAGACAGCCAGTACTATGGTGCAATGCAGTCCTGTTACTATTCTTAAGAATCCAGCAAAGAACTACACACAAAACTATTTTCGGTCTAAAATAAGTACTACGGCTTATACAACACCATCTGTTAGTACCATCACAAAGCTGTTTACATAGAGACACAATCATCTGATAACTGTATTAGGATGAGCTTTATTTACAATATCATGACTACACTAAAAGTCTTCATGTCTGAAAAAAAAAAAGATGAATACAAGTCCATACAATCACAAGTGGCATGGGAAGAGTGGATACTGTTTGATTGTTTCCTCTCTCTTTCAGAGTAAGGACAAAGGAAACCAAATGAACCCATTAGGAAAGTTAAAAAACAGGCAAAGGGGTGATTCTTCAAGCAAATGGAACTCCTTGCCAAAACGTTTTGTGGACGCTGAAGGTTTACACAGATTGAGAAGGAAACTGCACAAATTCAGTACAGAAATCCACAATGGTTCCATATGGAAATGACATCCAACTTAGGCAGTCATAAACACATGTAATCATTGAACAATTTAGGTTGGAAATGAACACCAGAGTTCATCTAGTCCAACTTTCTGCTAAGAGTAGAGCTAACTTCAAAGTTAGTACAAGTTACTGAGGTCCAATCATGAAGATCCCACAACCACTCTGAGCAAACTGTTCCAGTGCCTACCAACTCTTATAGTAAAAATATTTTCCATGCATCTACCTGAAATTTCTCTCACTGCAATTTGTGACTATTGCCTATTGCTTGTTGGCTATGCATCTCAGAAAACTCTGGTGCCTTTTTCTAACTCCCCATTAGGTACAACTAGGTCACTCTTTAGTGCCCTCTTTCCACCACAGAACAAACCCAACCTCTCCAACGTCTCCTTTCATGTTGTATGCTCCATCTCTCTGCCCATTTTAGTGGCGGTCTGCTGGACACACTTTGTAAACTTCTTTCTTGGACAATAAAAATCTGGACCCAACCCCTACGCTGAAAATTACTGCAGGTTGAAAATTAGAGATTTGAGTGAAAAGTGGAGTAGTACCCTTCTGCTGTTCCTATATTCTTTTCTGGGCACCCATTTTTGGCTACTATGGGAGAAAGAGTACTGGGCTAAACACACTTTGGATTGACCCAGTATGTCTGTCATATATGTTCATTATTATAAACTTCTTAGTTTTTATTACTTATTGCCTTTAGCTATTATTTGTGTTAACGCAGTGCTTTTGATCACAGTTATCCTGTGCTAAACAAAGAGGATCAGGGCCAAGTATGACCTGTTCTGAAAGGATTTGTCCTGTTGTCAGCCAGTATCAGGTCTCCCTTTTGTTTGTTTTCGTGTTTTGTGTTTTATTTCACTTTATTCCAATGAAAACTAGCCTGGCAGTGGTTTAATAATCAGACACTGCTGGTTTTACTGTGTTCCTCAAAGACCAAATGCCAAAAATATTGTACCTCAATCTTCTGCTTGAAATATGGCTCCAGAGAAATAAAATGTGTAAATGGGCCTTTTTCTGTTAAAATAAAAGTGAAAGTATAAACTCCTTAATTCTTTTTTACTATTTTAAATGAATAAAGAAATTTTTAAATTTTACTAAATTAATCTATTGTATTTAAACTCCACATTAAAACATTCCTTGTGTAATGTTAATCAGAATGGTAAGTGATTATCAAGTAGTACAATGTTTGCCTGGGGTAAAATTTATTTTCATAAGAAATGTAATATTTTCTATTCAAATATGCCAGCTGTTCAAATCTTCTTCAAGAAAATGAAATTTAAAGGATTTTTTTTTTTTTAATCTCTGCTTTTCATACTCTCTTTCACCCCACCATAATCAGAAAGAAATTCTTTCAGCTCTGGAAGTCAAAAGTCTAGCAAACCAGGACTTCCTGATGAAGATTTTTCAAGCGTAATGAAAGCAAATACAGAAAGAAAAAAGGAAGAAATGAACAGGGAACAGCCTCATTCCCTTTGTTAATCAGAAGAGTATAGGTGACATGAAATTCCATACACTTCCTCAAAACCTGAGTATTTGATGTGTATGATGATCTCCAGTGACTTGCTTCACTTTCTTGCACACTGCATGGCTTGCAACATCCACAAGTCTACCATATCAGTCAACATTTGGGAGCAAACTTATTTGTGCCTGTTTGAAAGAGGAACAGAAGATAAATGTGATTTGTTTGCCTGAAGTCTAAAGAAAGAATTAACAATCTTTTTTGTGTGTGTTTCTTAAGTAAGTCATCAAGCATGACTTCCCGGTCATGACTTCCTACACCATAAGACTTGAGGACTGCTGCTCATTCGCAAGTCATTGTCATAATCACTTTTCTGGTTGTTTACACTCCTTCTCTGGGATTTTCAGCCTCCAATACACAGACACTTGCAAGCAAACTCATAGCCTGCAAACTGCAGGTGCTGTTGAAAATATTCATTCTCTAATCAGGTTCTGCCTAATTATCTTCAGTCACAGGAGGGAGTTCTTTCTTCAGCTGAACTCACAGAAGGTGTTTGGTGTCCCCGTCATACCTTTTCCCAGACAACTGCCCTGCTCCTCTTCTGCATGTTACCAGTTTTCTCAATTCTGCCATGTAACTCTCTTGTACAAGCACTCCCTATTCTATTCCAGCTGAAATAAAATTAACAAAGGGTGTTCAAAAATCTCAGGGAGCATTAATTGATACTTGCTGAAATTTATAACTTGGAATGTGTCATGGTCAACCAGTACAAGAAGACAATGTACAGTCCAGTTCAGAGTCCCCCTGGTGTAGATCTGCCTTTATTAGCTGAAGCTTAAGTACTGGCCTTTGGACTGAGCTGAGTAAAAATACCAGTTGGTATCTTTGCACTGAAATTAGAGTTCCTGATTTCTCTGGTACAGAGAAAGTTTCTTTGTATATGGCGAGTCAACAAATATGCTTTGAAATAATTATGTTTCTAATACATCAAATGCTTAGACGAGTTTCCTTTTAATTTGGAAACTATATTGTTCAGGGCCTCTCACAACTACCTCCACCTACAGCAGGTAACTATCTTTCTTCTTTCAGCCACCCAGAAAGAATAACACAATCCCAAACCATATCTTAAAGCCAAATTGCAGATTGCCCAGGGATTGCAGCCGTAATTCTCTGTGATACCTCTCTTCCCCAGGTCAAGATGTTCATCTCTGCCTGAGACATTTCTGTTGTCAGGATTTCTCTCCACTGTTTATAATGTCTAATTCCATTTGCTATACAAATCTCATACTAGTCAATACTGCATTCACCCCCTTGTTTTACTCTTCCAGTTCTTGTCATTGAAGTTTCCTTCCTTGCATACTGCATTTCTTCTCCGTTTTGAATAATGGTTATCTAATCTTCCTGATTATTCAATGGCCATTTCATTTTTTTCTCCCATTCAGCTGTGGTCTGCCAAATATCCACACTCTCTAATGAGGACACTACTTTGGGTCATCCTGACTAAAAATTTTGCACATGTCTAGAGTTTCTTTCTTCTGATCACAGTTCTGAGAAATAAAGGCCAGCAGTTGTTGGACTAAAATCACTATCTTACATGAAGATTGCCATTCAGTGGAAGGATTTCTGAAGTCAGCTGTAGACACCAAACACTCAGATGCCATTTAAGAGGTATAAACCAGCTGGAATGAGATTAAAAACATATGGCAACATCTACATGACTAGATCTAGAAGTACTTCTGATTTCTCAGATTCAAGAGCTCATTATGGCTGTATCTTTACTCCATTATAGGATAAAATCCAGGCAAGATTTATGTCTTCACCTTTTATCACATGCTCTGAATTCTATTGAGAGGAAAGTCAATATGTATTTGGCATATACAGCCCACTATATGGCTGCCTTTTCTAGGTGGATCATCAGGGCGCCAGGTTTGCAAGCGTACAGTGTGATGCTTTAAACCAGTAAGTGGCAATGCATCATATAAAACCCACAAGTCCTTGGAGCACAAATGAGATTATGTTGTCCTATCAGCAAATATATGTTCAGAAAAGCATAGCATTCATAGATGAGAATGCCTTTCCTAGAATGTGTAAACAGCTAACAGTATAAATGCATTCAAAAACTCTTCTTAACTTTGGCATATTTCTTGCTAAAAAAGATCATTGTCGGCTCAGTGAAACTAAATCCAAACATTCAGACCAAAGGTTCAAACTATTGCTCATATCTAAGGATTTGCATACTGTTGCTACCTGCCAATAATGAAAATGTATATGTATTCTAAGTGTTAGTGTCCCTGTTGCAGCTTCAATTGCTCCTCTTCATTTTTGCAAGAGCAATATATTTTACTGGTGCTATATTATTCCTCACACACACACCCCACCTAGAAAAAAGAAAAAAATAATAATCACTACCACTACCTTTCTAGAGGGGTGACATTTACTGAAGTTAAAGGATTCTTAAAGGATAACCATCATGTGGTAGTAGGGCCTATCACTTCTAAGGAGAAAAGGTTAAAAGTAGACTTCCGTCAAATAAAAGGCTTAGACAATAGGAAACAGAAAAAGAACAGGTTAAGACAGTAATATGTTCTGAATATGTTTACACTAGGAGACCTGAGATTTACCTCACGCCAGTATCTGGGTGTACACACAGCTATATCTTGACTCTACACAGAACTTAGCTCTGGATACACACCATTGCTTTTGCACACTGGAGGCAGATGCTCAGGTATTAAAGGAAGAGTAATCTTTGTTCCTCTTACCCCCTTCCTAGTGAAGCAGGCAGGTTTTGGCATTCGCCGCTTGTTTGCCTTAAGGGAAAGGTAAGTATGCTGAAACATACTGAAGCAGTCCTCATGCTGTTCAGTTAAAAGACTAGAAGCACTACATACCACAAACTCCCTTATTCTTTTAGTCACAGTGCAGCTGCTATTACTGGGAACTTACCAGGCTGGTAACATCCTTGTGAAGAACTGAAAGATCATGCCTCCCTCACAGTGTGGTACAGCCATGAAATTTCTGTATGAAATGCAGAAACAAAAATATATAGGTGGAGTTTTTCTTGACCATCAATAAACTAGTTCACACCATTCCTATTTCTGGAGTAGACACTTTCCTAACAGTAAGATTTCCTCATAGTCTCAAGAAGTGATTGTAGAAGATGTTAGAAAAAGACTGGGCCTAATGGGTGTTGAATGACACCCGGTCATGAGCCTTAAAAGTACCCAAAACAAGTACTGTCATAGTCCTCACCTCCACAGTGTGCTGTTCTTTTGATCCCTGTTCTGACTGCCATGGTTAAGTCTGGGGAGTCGCTCGATTGCCAGATGCTCTTGATCAGGGGCCGTGCCTAAAGCACCACACAGGAAATTCTGGTTTATTGGTCATGTAAAGCCAAGTGGAGTCTGACTGAAAAAATAAGTTTTTGTCTATCCTCTGGTCAAAACTCTCAGCAAGGACTAAATTGGTTACCAATTTCATTGGGATTTAACTTCTCTCTTTGAAATTTCCTGGGGTTGCTTAGAAATATCTTCTCAGTAACCTTTTCTTTGATAGAAATGTCTTTCTTGCTCTAACCCTTTCATGGAAAATCTCTTTCCATTTCAATCCCTACTGTGCTGGTTAAAAAAGTAACAGCTTTCATAAAAATCTTAAAAATATTTTTTTGCCTTCTCCTACATTAGTGTCAGAGGCTAAGATATCTTTCAGTCTGTTTCCTTTCAAAGATTTTGCCTTCACAAATGCACACAGGCCTAATTAGAGCCCTTGTCCGGAATAAAAGTTCACATTTAAAAGGCTATAGTATTACAATGCATCTCATAAAGAAATCCAGAGGTAAGCAGTAACATCCCAATAGTGAATATTGTTATTCTTGAAGAGTAAGACCACTGGAAGATCTCCCATGTATTGGGGGTAAAATTTTTTGGAGGATTGAAGTCATGCCTAAATTAGCCAAAATTTGAGCTGAAAAGTGACAGCTTCCTCTGTCACAGGAGGATCCTTCACAGTCATTCACTTTATTCCACTATTTCCTCCCTCAGGGAAGGACATAACATTGTCTCATAATGCAGTGTAGTGCTTTGTGTGTAACTGTCTATATCCTATGGTGACATAACTAAGA
>VYZV01032038.1:10434-37985 GCA_013401275.1 Pandion haliaetus | reverse complement strand
CTTTCCTCAGGGGGAGGATTCCTCACTCGTCCCCTGCTCCACTGTGGGGGCCCTCCCACGGGAGACAGTCTTTCACGAGCTTCTCCAACGTGAGTCCTTTCCGTGGGCTGCAGTTCCTCACAAACGTCCCTGGCGCGGGTCCTTTCCATGGGCTGCTCTCCAGTCACACACTGCTCCAGCGTGGGTTTTCCCATGGAGTCACAGCCATCTTCGGGAGCCTTCGCCCCACTCCCCTCCCAGGGCTGCAGGGAGACAGCCTGCCGTCTCACCATGGGCTGCAGGGCCATCAGCCTCCTCAGGCACCCCTCCTCCTCCTCCTTCACTGACCTCGGTATCTGCAAAGGCATTCCTCTTACATTCCAACCCCACCACTCCCTGCAGGTTCCCCTTNCCATGGAGTCACAGCCATCTTCGGGAGCCTTCGCCCCACTCCCCTCCCAGGGCTGCAGGGAGACAGCCTGCCGTCTCACCATGGGCTGCAGGGCCATCAGCCTCCTCAGGCACCCCTCCTCCTCCTCCTTCACTGACCTCGGTATCTGCAAAGGCATTCCTCTTACATTCCAACCCCACCACTCCCTGCAGGTTCCCCTTCTTAAATCTGTTCTCCCAGAGGTGCTACCACCATCACTGACTGGGTCAGCCTGGGCCAGAGGTGGGTCCGACTTGGAGCCCGGGGAGCTTCCAGCCGCTTCTCACAGGAGCCACCCCTGCAGCCCCCTCCCCCACTGCCAAAAAACCTGTGCCACACAAACCCGTAACACCGGCCTAATTGAAAAGTCAAGTTAAGTCAACAGAAATTCCTTCATGAATATAAATACACTTTCAGTTACTCCCTTGATGATTGTCTCAAGAGCAGCATTTACAAAAAGGCTGATAAGACCTGATATTTAGAAGTTAGCCCTACTTTGAGTGGGGAATCAGAAGAGATGACCTCCATGGCTCCCCTCTGACTTAACCTACTTTATGAGCTTATGACTCTATGATTTGAACAATATCAGTAACTCAATCAAGTCTTCCCAATATCATATGAAAACTAAAATTAGAACCAGAGAAATAATCCCTAATAAAATATTTCTTCAGAGAAAAGAACTTTGATGAAAACAAAATTAACTTCTTAAATCAGCATAAATGTCACAATGGAAAAATCCCATTTATTTATTTTAGTGTTTAGTCACATCACAACGGGTGACCTGAAAATTAGATGGATAAGTGGACAAGTAAATGTCCTCATATATATTTTTCAAGATCATAACATGGTCCCATAATACAATAACAAATAAGCTTATAAAAATTCTAAATTAAACAGTAAATTGTTGTCCTTGTATTCTTACAAAGGAGAAGGTGTAAATCAGTCTTAACATTTATCTTCAGAAAAAGAAAGGGCTATAAAAGGGCCTTGTGACTGATTAAGAAAAAGATGAAACGAAATATCGCACAATATTTCATGCAGCTCTGAAAAGACAAGACTTTATTAATATATAAAGATACTGAAATGCTAGGTGAGTATAAGTGGTCTCAATTTTATATTCTTTTTTCTTTCACAAATTTACTTAATGGCATTGGATGGAACGTTCTACTACTGACAAAAAAAAGGAAGACAAAATATATATATATTAACCATATCCAGGGAGATGATCAAGCATTGTACCCTTTAAAAACAAATTACAATCTTTTGTTTGGCTATGTGCCAGAGTTCTCAGTTTTTACCTGATTCAACTTTGTAAAAAAATTATAGGCATATACTATAGACACATATATGTTCCCCAGAGAGGTAGTGGAATCTCAATCCTTGGAGATATTCAAAAGCCATCTGGACATGGCCCTGGGCTGTCTGCTCCAGGTGACCCTGCCTGAGAAGAGGAGGTGGACAAGATGATCCCCAGATGTTCCTTTCAACCTCAGCCATGCTGTGATTCTGTGATATTGGTGGTCATATGTGTGGGGGTATATATAGATATTAATATATGCATATGTATTTATTCATCTGGTAAGGGGACATTTGCTAAAACATAGTGTATCAATTACTGGGAGTCACCAAAACTACTTCTTCCAGTTTCTGAAGGAATATATTGCAACAAAGATGAAACTTTCTTAGTATATGTTTTCATGTATATTTTCTAATTTAGGTCCTTGTTGACCATGTTTCTCTGAACATATTTATTATGCCTGCACTTTGGTAAACTGTATGCAGATTTTGGTGACAACTCTTTATGACTCCCTGCTCTCAGAAAAGGATAATTCTAAACCCCTGTTTTACAACTGATTTTGAACAGTGTAGCTGATTTTTACTTTCTTTTGCTGACATTTAATTTTCTTAAGAGAGTTTAAGACATGAGCATCCAGTCTGCTTCCCCACAGTTTGTTCTGTGGAACTGTGGGTTAAGAAGCTAACAATTGTCATGCAGTGTCAACACAGGAGGGTCCACCTAGCTTAGCTTCATGTCCTTGACAGAAGTTACGATCAGCTATTTTACAAAAATAGTGCAAGAAGTACTAAGCTTTGCTGTTAAAAAAATTGATATATTGTACTGGGTCTTGCTGGAATGGAGTTAATTTTCTGCATAGCAGCCCGTATGGTGCCGGTTTAGACTGGTGACCAAAACATTGTTGATAACATGCCTATGTTTTAGCTAACGCTGAACAGTGCCTGCACAGCATCAAGGACTTCTCTGGTTCTCACTCTCCCTAGACCCACAGAGAGATGGCTAGGAGTGGGCAAGAGGCTGGTATGGGACACAGCCGGGACAGCTGACCCAAATCAACTAAAGGGGTATTCAAAACCATATAACTTAATGCTTAGCAATAAAATGGGGGAAGGAGAGAAGGTCTGGATTGGGGGTAGCTTTTTTTAAGGTAAGCATTGCTTAGAGACTGGCTGGGCATAGGTCTGCTAGTGGGAGGTGGTGAATGATTGCCTCTGCATCACTTGTTTTGTTTTGTTTCTCTTCACTTATTAAACTTTCTTTATTTTGACCCATGAGTCTTTCTTGCTTTTGTCCTTCCAATTCTCTCCCTCATCCCACTGATCATCTCCATTCCAAAACTCTTGGCTATTGTAACAGTTCAACTCTGAATTTCTGCATTATACATATAACATTTAATTCTTGAGTCTTGATAAACGTATTGCTCAAGGGTGACCATGTTATAATGAGTTACCTGTACTGACCAGGCATTATTAAAAAGTGTTTCCATCAACTTTTCTGCTTTTCGGTGTAATTGAGAGAGAGTTTATTATTGTGCTAGAAAACAGGGTAGAAGGATGGGTTTGGTTGGTTGGTTGGTTGATGAGAAGCTCAACGTGACCCAGCAATGTACATTTGCAGCCCAGAAAGCCTACCACATCCTCAGATGAATCAAAAGAAGCGTGACCAGCAGGTCAAGGAAGGTGATTCTGCCTCTCTGCTTTTGTGACACCCGACCTGGAGTACTGCATTCAGCTCCGGGGCCCCCAACAGAATGAGGACATGGACCTGTTGGAGCGAGTCCAGAGGAAAGCCATGAAGATGATCAGAAGGGGCTGGAGCACCTCTCCTATGAAGACAGGCTGAGAGAGTTGGGGTTGTTCAGCCTGGAGAAGAGAAGGCTCCGGGAAGACCTTATAGCCGCCTTTCAGTACCTAAAGTGGGCTTATAAGAAAGCCAGAGAGGGACTTTTTACAAGGGTATGTGGTGATAGGACAAGGGGTAATGGCTTTAAACTGAAAGAGGGTAAATTTAGATTAGATATAAAAGGAAGAAATTCTTTACTATGAGGGTGGTGAGACACTGGCACAGGTTTCCCAGAGAAGTTGTGGATGCCCCATCCCTGGCAGTGTTCAAGGCCAGGTTGGATGGGGCTTTGAGCAACCTGGTCTGGTGGAAGGTGTCCCTGCCCATGGCAGGGGGGTTGAAACTAGGTGATCTTTAAGGTCTGTTCCAACCCAAACCGTTCCACAATTCTGTGATTCACAAAGAAAAAGCAACAACATTTCAAGATATATTTTTTTTTTCCCTGAGCATTTCACCTTTTATTCCATAAACAGTGGCCAAAGGGGAATACAGAATCCAAACAATGACAAATATCTGCCCTTTCATATCCCCCTTGGAAGACTAGTCTTTTGACAACTTGCAAGTCCTACGATGTTGAAAGGTGACTTCATCTGAGCACTTTTCTATCCCAAATGGGCATGTCAAATTTAATGAGATAAAGAACACCCCACGGTTTAGAAAGTGAATGTCTCAAGGCTGCTTAGAAAGCTGTGGCAATATGATGGCAATACAATAATAATGTACTATTTGGTATAAAGATTTTCTTGGGCTCCACAGGGTGGAGTAATGAACACATCGGTAGACAAGGTTTTTCTCTCCTTTCAGGAATGGGAAGAAAATATACTCACTAGTATAACTTTTGAAATAAAATACCAAATTTCTTTTTTGAGTCTCTTTAGCTACCGACTTTCACAGCCTTTTTCAACTGTGTTTTTTGAATATTTCTTTAAACATCGTGGAGGTCATCTCACCCATTTATACATATGTTACAATGCTTAGACTGATTAGATACTAGTGAATGATTAAAATAATGTGATTTGGGTCTGGATTCAAAAAAGAAGGGAGAAGAAAAGCCACAGTAAAAGCAGAAAAAACAACCAAACAAAAAAACTTACTATGTAAAACTAACAAGTAATGGCCACACACCAGAGGGAAAGTAATTTTCACTGAGTGGCATCCTGATGCACAGTTTAATATAGGAAGGCAGCACTACTCAGAATATGGCAACATATTCAAATCCCAGAGATTGTCTTGCTGAGGAAATCCTTTGTATGATAAGGCACAGACTCATTTGTACAAATACCTCTGAATCTGTGATACTGGTATCACAGATACATCCAAAACCATTGGCCTGTGGCATCACCTTATTACTGCAGAAGAAGAAGAAACTTGAAAAAATATTTTTTTAAGAACATCAGAAGTATCAAGAACATGCATTGACAGGTCTTTTCCTTTTACATGAATACAACCCATTAATTTTTTTTCTGGAAATTAGGGCAGAAATTGGAGAGATTTTAAAGGTAAAAATCACTGTACTCAGAGGAACTGGACATCTAGAAATGCTACCACTGAGCAGCAGTCAGTTACTGTGCTACACACAGGAGAGCAGCTTGACAACCTGATACACCCAGCCCTGATTGCAGAGGGATTTTCGCTGTAACTCCTCAGGGTCTTCCACATTTCTATGCTACATGGTCAGCCTCAAGAAGGTAATAAAGTTAGAAGTGACAAGGAACACACAAGTAAGATAGATCAGGGTCAGGAATAACAAAACAAAGAGAAGTCATGATTCTTAAAATGTCATACCCCTCTTTCCTCCTCTCCTTCTTAACAATGATTCCTTGTATGAACTGGCAAACGCTTTCAGCTATTTCCAAGTAACACAAAGAAAAAAAAAAAAAAAAGAAAAAAAAGAAAAGAGAGTTGGGCCAAGGTTCCTTGGCCAAGCTTGTAAGCCCCCTCTGCAATGACACCTAAAATTTTCATACATAAAATTGTAGCCTGCAAACTACCAGATTTACTCAGTGGGGGTGGGGGGGAGGAGAAAAAAAACCCACCAAAACTTAGTTAGAAGTAAATTTTGAAACTGCTTCAGATGTGAAATACAGGTCATAAAAACTAACCGGATTTTAATTCTTGACTGGTTTCAAATCTACAATTGGATCTCTCTGGCTTCATTGTAGGTTTTTTCCCCATCATTTCATATTTGACCTATTCTTTAAGATGATATTCTGGGATATAGTTCAAAAATGCTACTGTATACTATATACAGCTTTATATTATTCTAATATGTACTATGCACTTCTTGGAAGAAATAAAAAAATATGGTTTCTGTTCCCAATTGTTTTTCATCTCCTTGCTATAAATATGCAAACTTTTCAAGGAGACAATGAAAGAAGGGGATTAGAAAAAGAATTCAGAAAATTTGGCATAACACAAACATTTTAGCTCAAGTTATGGCTGTATTTCTGAGAAATGCAGTTGCAGAGGAATTCCACAAATGAAAATTAAATCTTTATACTACATTACATCACAATATGTTTGTTTCTCTGTATATTCAATATGAACAAAAAATGAGGAACATTCAGAGTTTTTGCAGGAGAAATTAAGTTGTAGATAGAATCCTTACTGAAGTAAAAAAAGGAGGATATGACTATACTTCTGACTGTAGCAAAATTTGGAGGATACAATCCCATCACTCCTATTTAGTTTAAATATTGCTGCTGTTTCTTCTTCATAAATGCTACGAACCCAATTTTATATGTCTCAGAGAAACTGAAAAACAGAGTTTAGTGCTTTCTGTTCATTCTGGAAGCTTAAAAAACCCCAACGCTGAAGATAATAAGCATTTTATTTCAAAACTTGTTATCGTGTAATTTCCTAACTTAAAAAAAAATGCAGTATGTCATTGGAATAAAAAACAATAAAAGAGTAATAAAAACACAGAAATGGAAATTACAGGCATAGGGGACTGAGACTTTTTTTCTGATAAAGCTTCAGAAATCCCAGTACTAGCAAACAGACTCTGGTTGCCACAGAAGTTGTCAGTATTCTGGAAAAACTGCAGCTGTACTTTGAGTCCCACAGACAGCTAACTTCTGACAGCTGTGAATGGTTCTTTGTAAATGTAGACTTCTCTCTTTGACTCAAAGCTGAGCTTCTGGAAAAGCTCCAGAACAGCCACTCTTGTGTGGCTGAAAAATGCTCTAAATGCACACTAGGAGATGGCATGGCAGACTAGGTGTATCCAAACATGAGTAAAATCTGACAGTGCTCTATCTTTCTTTCCCCATATAGGAATTGCAAGTTGTGTGGTTTGCATTTCCTGTATGCTTAAAACTGAGGAACGTCAGTAGGTAAAAGAAGTACCATAGAAATGCAGGGTCAAAACCACATTGCAACAGAGTGCTATTGAGTTAATGTAAATGGTAACTTACGTTTCAACTACCCAAGCACCCTGTCAGAAAAATAACCGCAAAATGTTTAAAGATGTTAGAAACAAAAATTACTTTTTTTAACAGCACAATCAATTCAGCTGAAATAGAATTTGATTCAGCAGTATCTTTTCAATCATTATATACTCAATAGCAATTAAAATTGGCGAGATTTCAACTGTTTTCTTGATAAGGAATGCATTTAAAAAACTGTCCTTTATCCTGAATTTTCCTTTTTTAACCCCACAACCTTTCAGTTTAGGAAGCCGATTGATCATATGCTCTGATTTATTTTTCCCTGTCTTGGGAATGACACACTTACAGCATTCTTATCAATTGCTATGATGATGCCACCTCAATCATCATTTAGGCAATCTGCACACCCAGATTCTCCAAAGTATTTGGACACTGAACTTCCACTGATTTAAAACATGTTTTTAGAAAGCTGTTAGATGCATAAATGTGGTCCTTAGCTCCTTTTCAAATACCTCCACTTTATCTAGATTCATTGTCACAAAATGGCATGTGATACTCAACTCACAGTTACTACAGATACATTAAATTCTTTACTGTATGTAACTTAGAGAATTATCAAAATACCCAAACTCTCTACGCATGCACTCCTGTATAAAGCATGTGCGAAAACCTCATCTAAAAGGGCAGATTCTGCTTTACTGTTATGGGGTCAAATTAGTAGTGGAGAGTGTAGAAAAATTACACCTATATTCACCTACCCTGCATGTAGGCAAAGAGCAAATGCAGCCACTGTGTCTTGGGGAACTGTTTGATCACTTTTCCTTTGCAGTTGTATGTGGTATCTTAAAGAAGGCAGATGAGTAAGGAATGATGCATTACTAGTAGGTAGCAAGGCACACCCGCAAAAAAAGACAGTTATACTTGTAGTTATACTATAGGAGAGTTATACATAGGAGACATATATTCATACGTGTGAAATGTATTCATCCGATTCGTGTCAATATAAAACAATGCTAGGGCCGCATAGTGAAGTGTGACCCTTTCTGTGGTCTTTGACCGATTCTGTTTGTTCTTGTATAGCCGCAGGCCTAAGGGGATAAGTATGTAGTTGGTGAGGGATAACCCTCTCTGTGTATACAATGGGACTTAAGTACCGATCTGGAAGGGGGAAGAGATCTATTGTGATGGAACAAATGTAGCGGGAAAAGAGATAATGAATGAAGAAAGGGACATTCCCCCTTGAGAAGATTGGCCGAACCAGCCCACCAACAACCCTGCACGAATGAGGAAGCGGGACAAGGTGGGGACTTACAAGAAGAGGGAAACACGGACTGTGTAAAAGGAATGAAGCTGTAACGGGAGGCGTGCGTCTTGGCGGAGCAGAGACTCCCGGTGCACCCAGCGCTGTTTGCTTGTCTCCATTCATTTAATAAATTGTAAATTTTAATTGGAATTCCATTTTGGACTAAATAATTTTTCACAATACGCTGTCCTATACATACACGCAGACACACATATATATGCATATAGGAGAGTTACACCTTTAGGACCTTCATATGCACTCTGCCATCTGCAGAGCCAGTCCTCTTCATGTTTCTCTTGAACTGATGCTGCAAGCCTTATCCTCCCTTATCATGCACCTATATCAGTTTTCAGTGGAGAAGAACCTTATTCAGGGGTCAGATTGGCCTGAAAAATGTTTGAGAAAAGCACATTCAATACTGCCTTTGAAATATGATGTTACCATAGGCTATATGAAACAAAGGCAAGTGTATGTATTTGCCCTTGTATTGTTACTTTCTCATATCTGCAATATAGAAAATATTGAATAAGGAGGGTATACCCGAGAAAATAAAATGCATTTAAGAGTTAAAATCATCCTGCTATTTTACAATTCATTAATAGTATCAGTATTTTCAGCATGTATTGGGTATTCCAGAACATGTACAGAATTTTTCAGTATGTATTAACTAGCTGATTTCAAAGAACTTTATTATCCTCTTTACAAAATTCACAGAGGAGCAGCAAATTCCTTGCTGTGAAACTGAATTCTTAAGTCTTATTCAGTTAAAAGTTTTGGCAATTATAGACTGGTGCATTTACATATCCTGGCATTTTAATGGAGAGCATCTTGCAAAACTAGTGATCAGCTGGAAACATATAATACCACACAGTAGACTTCATCCCTATCTCAAAGTTCATCTCACATTAGTCTTTAGAGTCTCTGGAACTGGTTTCTATTTGCATGAGAATATTCCAGAATCTGGTAATTATGATCATTTATTCTCCACAGAAAAAGTAAGATAGGCATGTGGGGTGGAAGAAAAGAAAATACTCTCCGCGCATTCTATTCTGATGGAACTGAAGAGGATTTTTCCCTTGATTGCAAAGTTATCTTCTCCAGTTATTCGTAAACTCTGTGCTGCTTACAAATACATTTTTTTAAACTTGAAAATGTAATGGCAAGCACTGACCTTCAGTTATTGAGTCATTTCATATCTTTGGTGAAGAAGTCTCCAAAGGAAACTATAACTTTTTAAAACAGTGTTGTCCGTGTGTGGAGGATCTAGCCAACATTGATAACCACTATGCTAAGCATTGCAGCTTCACACAGCTCTTTTTATATTGGTTAATTTAAATAACTGAAAAACTAACCCTGCTCTTGTTCTTTTAGAGTTTGAAAAGCTCATGCCGAACTACTATATGAACCAACTGAAGTTAGTGACAAAAAGTCATACCTGGAGTAGAATGTCAGGCTAAGGCTGCTCGGATCATATGAAAGATTATCAACTGGCTACTATAAATGAAAAAAAGATCTGTAAACAAGCCAAATGAAATAGAGTAAAAATATTAAAGGCTTAGGTCCATAAACAGATTCAGAAAATATAAAAGCCTAGCCTGCTGTGCTCTGAGCTTCCTCTGACTGGGAAGAAGTGATTTTGAAACCTGTCAGTTTGAAGAGACCATTAAACTCATGTTATCAAGTTCCTTGGTCAAAATTTCTTATCACTGAACTTCTGTATGAAAGGAGTAGTCTCACCATTTTACAATAAAATAGCATGCTCTGAGGGATGTACTCTTCCTGGAATGCTCCTTCAATGACATATTTGGGACAGCTGAGCCAAATAGTCTGGTTTTAATGATCTGTAAAACCAATAATTTGCTATCAGATTACACTGGTGTTCAGACACACAGAGCTGGAAAGAAAAAAAATAAATGAAAAAACCCCAATATATTAAGCATAGAAAACATATTTTATATAATAAAATAAATATAGGATTTATGGCAGAATCAAGTTGTATTTGATGTTTTATAAAGAAACCAGAAAAGTGCCGCAATCAACAGACTAGCATCAACAGAATAACAAGAAGAAACAAAGTAAAATCCCTGCTAGCAGTTTTAAGAATATTGTAAGGTACCAAAAAAAAGCCCCGGAATTCTCCAGGCAAAGCACCTTGATACTAGCTTATAGCATTTAGACCGAAAATGCTGTGGGCCAGTACTAAAGCCAGTGCCTTCACATGGCAGCTGTTTTTAAGTGCTTTTAAAAAAACCAGTTTTATACCTGATAAAAACGCAGAGCTAACCTAACATTAGGTATTTTCAACATCTTCAGTATCAGTGTAAGTGCCATTATCTTATGAAGTTGTTGATGCTTGAGGTCAGGACAAAGTAGCTGTGATGAGTCATAATGTTAAGGCTGGAGAGAGGAGATATTCCTCACTTTCTGTATTGGTATAAGCATTATAATGGCTATTACTTTCTTGTTGGAACATATAGGTTGAAGGATATGACAAGGAAAGACCTCTTACAAGACCTTTCTGTGGTAGATATTAGGACATAGATGCTACATGCAAGTATGGCATATGTCATGCTAAAGAGCTTTATTAAGTATTTGACAAGAGGTGGCTTCTGATTCTCCATGCTTCAAAACCAAATGGACTGCAGAAAAGTTAATAGGATAGAAAACAGCACTGGGAAAAACTCAGCAGAGTAATGGAAAGAGTTGCTTTTAAGACCTACATCTCAGCAAACAATTGTGAATTCCTCACGTTCACTGATTTTCTTTTGGGAGATGTGAAGAGGGAATCTAAGGTTAATTAACTCTTGAACAGGCTTGTACTGAATTATAACACATCACGGAATTTTTTGATACAGGCTAATAACAAAGATTTCTGTTAGCAGTCTGACAGTTAAACACAATTTTTGTCTGCCTCAAAATCTTTTGTCCCTCAGATTTCTTAATTCATCTGTTTTATGATTAAAGACTTGCCACAGACACAACCTCAAACTCAGATTTCTCATTACTAATCTTTAAGGAACATCACATAATAGTGTAGATCTTTCATGTAAAGTGCTTCTCTTAATTTCCAAACCTGAAGTTAGCAGAATGGATGCTTACTCATTTTTAGTGAGTTTGGGCATAGCCAAATATAGTTCTTGATTTTCTCCCATCTAGCTTTCAGCACTTAAATGAGCCTTTAAATTATCTTAGATCCCTACTTTCCCTGAGGGACAAAGGGACATAGTCAACTGAAAGAAATAGCTATCTTGAGAGGGTGATTCAGTTCTTAAGGAGGCTTTTAACACCTGTTTATCATTAAGTACAGAGGCAGCCAAGAGCAAATGAGCTTCTCTTGAAACAGGCTCCAGTACCTATTTGCTGTGCTTGAATATTTCCAGTAAGAACAGCTAGTCTCCCACAGGAGCAATTTCTTGCCTCTTCATGGTTAGGTGTCATAGAAGGGCTCTTCTGAGCAGAACGGTTTTGAATTATATTCCCACTTGCCTGAAATCCATCTCAGCCCCCTTTTAGTATGCAAGTCCCTGAACTTATCCACAGGTTTAACTCAAGTTATTACTTAATGCATTTCTTAGTTCATTGAAGTTTTAACTTTGTTGCTATCAACAAACTTTTACTGAAACTTTTGTAAAAAAAAAAAGAGAGTAAACAACATTATTTATAATAATAAACACTATGTCGTAGTTTAACCCCAGCCAGGAACTAAGCACCACACAGCCGCTTGCTCACTCCTGCACCCCCCCAGGGGATGGGGGAGAGAACAAGAAAAAAAGTAGAACTCCTGGGCTGAGAAAAAGACAGTTTAATAGGACAGAAAGGGAGAAAAATATTAATGTTAACAATAATAATAAAATGACAAAAATAATAATTAAAAAATTGGTATATACAAAAGAAGTGATGCATAATGCAATCGCTCACTACTCACTGACCAATGCCCAGTTAGTCTTCAAGCAGTGATCCCCCCAGACCAACTCCCCCCAGTTTATACACTAGACATGATGTCACATGGTATGGAATACCCCATTGGCCAGTTTGGGTCAGCTGTCCTGGCTGTGTCCCCTCCCAACTTCTTGTGCCCCTCCAGCCTTCTTGCTGGCTGGGCATCAGAAGCTGAAAAATCCTTGACTTAGTATAAACACTACTTAGCAACAACTGAAAACATCAGTGTGTTATCAACATTCTTCTCATACTGAACCCAAAATATAGCACTATACCAGCTACTAGGAAGAAAACTAACTCTATCCCAGCTGAAACCAGGAAACACCATGTGATGCATTTTCTCAGGTGCTAATTTATCCAATGTACATGTCAGATGTTTAAGCAAACACTCTTTAAACCTTTGGCAGTCTGTAAATTAACAGCTTTAATTAACAGTTTCATTCATAATAACTATTGAAAGGATTCTATCTGTAGTGGAAGAGTATTCAAGGCACTAACTAATTTTGCAGGTGTGCAAATGATGAAGCAAAACTGTATGGCATCTCCAGAACTATTTCTTATGATTATTTCAGGCATGCAAATTTTATTCCTACTTGCAAAAAGGAAAATAAAATTATGCAATAAATAGTGATAAAATTATTTGAAGAAAAGAAGATTTTATTTATCTTTAAACAGTTTAAAAGTTCCATATTACTGGTTTGACTGTACACTGAAATCATGTTCTGCAAAGCGGAATCCAGAAAGGGGAACAGATTGGTGAGTGAGGAACCTATAGGTAGTTTATGTTTAAATCTCAACCTGCACATACATGGGACATATTATCATGGACAGGATTTGGGTAATGGGGTGAATGTCACCTATTACAACTACTATGAAAGAGTGACAATAAGAACTTTCGATGGAGAAGTACAAAAAAAAAAAGTGAAGTATCTCTGCTCACAGATTCTGTTACTGGGGCTTCCATTTTTCTGGACTAATAATATCGGTGGAGTAAAATGCTACCCATAATGTCAGAATTTGGTCCAGAATCAACCAAGATTTATCTAAGTTAGGAAATTCTGCAGTAAAACACAAAGATAATTTGTTTAGAAAAAGAAAAGCAAAATAAATTGTAGTAATATGGTTATGCCTCAAAATCTGAAAGTATTAATAAAATTTTAAAAATCATAATTGCAGTTTAATAAATCTTAGAAAAAGAAACCAAAACCAGATGGAGGCACATCAAAATAGTATGTGCTAAATAAATATAAGAGATTATTCATTTACTGTTCACCAACTGTATGATAATGCAACATGAATCCATGATACAAGTTTTTTTTGGCAAGATGAAAATAATTATTACTTCTTACTCTACATAAGTAATATATATGATATTTAAAAATAAACTATTTTTTTGAAAGACTATGATGAATGACTAGGGATTACATACTTGTGATATCTACAAGGCTCAGAAGGTTTTTCGCGATAGTACTAGGTTCCTCCAGCTAAGAATTTGGAGTGAAGATACATATGGGACATGCAAGTCAATTAAATCGGTTTTTGTCAAAAGCAGAAATAGAAAATAAACCATGTATGTTTCATAGTAGCATTCTGGGTGTTAGTGTAGCAAATTAAATTATGTGGTAGTCAGCAGTCATTACTGATAAATCATGTGGCAGTCATTTTTCTGGATAACCTGCCAAATCTGCAAATTTCATCGGTGAGACTGATGACAGCATTTTTATGGTTTTTTTTTATAATTTCCTTTCAGCATAACAAAGACACTTATTCCATTTTATCTTGGATGTGAAGGCTAACCATTCAGCTCTATCAACTGTATGCAAACAAAAAAATGCAGGCTTAAAATATTATTAAGAACAATAGAATATGTAATGAAAGAAAATAAAATATGAATTAACAGAAAACTCTTTTCATTGAACATAATTTGTTGACTAAATAGTAATTGCTATGATAAGAAAACTTAAGCACAAAGAAAGGAAGTTGATTTCCTATTATGGCATCCACATAACATTTTAATCCACTGTCCTGGTTTTGGTTGGGATACAGTTAGTTTTCTTCCTACTAGCTGGTATAGTGCTGTTTTTGAGCTAGGTATGAGAACAATGTTGATAACACACTGATGTTTTCAGTTGTTGCTAGGTAATGTCTAAAGTCAAGGATTTTTCAGCTTCTCATGCCCAGCCAGCAAGAAGGCTGGAGGGGCACAAGAAGTTGGGAGGGGACACAGCCAGGGCAGCTGATCCAAAGTGGCCAAAGAGGTATTCCATACCATGTGATGTCATGCCCAGTATATAAACTGGAGGGAAAGTGGCTAGGGGCCACTGCTCAGAGACTAACTGAGCATCGGTCAGTGAGTGGTGAGCAATTGCATTGTGCATCACTTGTTTTGTATATTCCAATTCTTCATTATTATTATTATCTTCCTTTTCTGTCCTATTAAACTGTCTTTATCTCAACCCATGAGTTTTACTTTTTTTCTCCTGATTGTCTCCCCCATCCCTGTGGGCTGGGGGGGAGTGAGCGAGCAGCTGTGTGGTGCTTAGTTGCCAGCTGGGGTTAAACCACAACATCCGTGTATAATTGCAAAAAAGGAAACAAACAAAAATCCCCACTTCTGGCCACCCAGGTCTGCTATCACATCATTAAAGCTAACAGCAATGTTTCACAGTCTATATCTTTGTCCACATCAATTTAACAGCATAACATGAAAAACACATATTGTTATAGATATAAGTACATAAAATAAACGTATACTGAAATTTTCATGTGCACTTGCTAGTGACTATATGAACTATTTTTTGAAAGAGAACTTAAGATGTTTCCTGTAATATTAACTTTTTAAAAGTACTTTTGCTGATGGAATTCTGAATTTTGATACAATATCTGCCTCATGATTATTAGCACTATATTTCCCAAAAAGTCCCACCCAGGTCAAAAAGACTACAGATGACATAAAAGTATAAATATATGTTAATCTCTTTACAGTTACATTTAGGTATCTCTGGTTTTAATACATTGACTTACTGTTAACCAAGTATGTATTTAGCCCACTTAATTTTAGATGTCAGCTCAGTCACTAAGCTAAATGCATTATGCCAGCCACCACGATCAGTACAGAGGGACATGTATTTAGACCAGACTTCAGGTCACATAAGGAGAATCATCCTTTGGAGATGCCCATCTCACATTGTGATCTATAGGACAGTATTTAAGATTAGGTGGCCCTGATTTAGACACCACGCATGGTTGCCTAGTAAGACTATTTCAAAACACGGTAGCTGTCTGCCTTTAAAAAGTATGTTTTATTTTAGAAAGCTAAGTAAAATATTTCTTGCCTTCCCTACAGTAGTTGGGAAATTGCTCAAGTGGAAGGAATTAATTTCATTTAGCACTGCATAGATGCATTTCAGAAGCAGGTAGCATTTTGTAAAGGAAGACAGCTTCCTAACAAAGCTTTAAGCTTGCAGAACCTACACAGGCTTCAAAATGCTAAAGTCTATCTTAGGCAAGACAGACTTCATGATTTAGGTACTGATACTGTTATTTATTAAACTTTTCTGTTTCCATCCATTTCAGCAACACATTTGCATTAAGAAAATGGGTTGAAGCAAGACATAAAAGGATATTAAACATTTCCAACATTTTACTGTATTAAGAGTTAGATTCATTTTCCGGATGAGATATTGGAGAGGGAGCTCTGAGAAATGAATTGAATTCATTCAATCAAGTATTCCATATTCCATATGCCACATTTCAGTTAACTGATCTCATTTTGCTTCAGTTCCTGAAATGAAGACTGGGGATAATATTTCCTTTCACCTCTCCTTCGTCTGCTTTTTCTACTTTGGCTGCAAATTTCCAGGTATCCAAGTACAATTAAGTAACTTCACATTATTCAGTTACCACTGGATTTCAATAGGACTGACAGACACTCTCACTCCAACTGATTTTTCTCTAAGTCATAGGTTGTAATATGGCAATATGTACTAATACTATCTGATTTGATATCTCTAATGGAGAAGCCAGCTGCCATTTGTGACTACTAGGTATCACCGTAATAGCAATACACATAGTAAAATCCCATGTGGCTTTCTACTTAGTCTTTGTAGGATGTTCATGTTCCACAGGGACATGTATAGAAATCTAGAGCTGAAACTACATTAAATCATAAATTTGATACCACTTCTATGCAGAAATAAACTGCTCATCAGCATTTTTTTCCCTCTGAAGACTGTAACTGTATTTCTCTTTAACAGAGTGTGCAAAAGGGTGCTTGTTGTATTTTAACTAGTGATAGAATAAGACTTAAACGATATTTGCAGGGCATTTTGATATTCTTAACTAAGGTGTATCATATAGTTATTATGACTTTTTTTCTTTTATTCAATGTATTATATTTTTAGTGTCTTGCAAGATATCTGTATACTTTATATAGATAATATATGCAATATAGAAGCTTTTATTACATATATCACTACCATTTTTCACTTAAACTAATAATTTCACTGGTAAACTAATACAACACTGGTATTATTCAGTTATTTTATTGATAATAAAACACAAGCAGATTCTCACTTGTGTTTTCCACTGGTCTATAGTAATGGTTAAAATCCCTGGCTCACAAATCATGTTCTACTTCTTCATTTTGAATAGTAAAGCACCAGTCCTCCTCCTTCCATTGCCTATTGTGTAGAAATTTTAAACTAATTATCAGTCACAGCAATTAGTAAGTTAACAGAATAGAGAAAGAAAAGGCCAGTTGTTACATATCACTTCTCTTTTTATGCATTACCATAAAAATTTTAATCAATAAAGATACTCAAGTTAGCCTGATCCCAGGCTGTGGTTGAAAGACTATGGGACCACACCACAATATCTTTAAAGATAGATTTTCAGTTTTGTAATAAATTTGTCACATAACTTTCTTGATCTGCCAACACTCACGTCTTGTCAACTGACCAGATATATTTAAATTTAATTTAATTTAAAATAGAGAAGTGAAAATCCAAACTCAATACCAGATTATCATATCTGTCTTCATACAAGTTCCTTTAACTTTTACTTTTAGTCAGTTTACTTCCAAAGACCCAGTAACACGAAGTAGACAAGGCTGACTAAGAATAACAAGCTATGGTTCATGAATTCATTCATCAGTTCATGAGTTTTCAGTGCAGTGGACTTGTATCTCTCATCTTTGGGTTAAAAGACTGTGGACTCAAATTTTAAACCAAGACCATGACTCTCTTAAAACCAGTAGAGACATTCCAACAAAACGATGTTGCTAGTAAATACCTTTAAAATAAAACCTCCTTCCCTAATCTCAAATTCTTAGACTGTGTGATACAAACGTTCAGCAGTAAAATGTGTAACAGTGCTGACATCTCCAAAATAGAATTCTAGTTTTCTACAAGTTCAAAACAAGTAAGCTTCGAATTACAGTTTCAGGATTACTGACTGCAGGTTCAGAAAAGCAGCTTTTCTGTAGTCATGGTTTGAACAGTACTGAAAAGGATGAAAGCTTGTTTGTTTGTTTTTTAAGTAAAGGTCTGTATTTTGAAAAAGAGAAGGCATTGCTCAAGAACTCCCAGATTCTAGTCAATATCAGTATAATCCAGCTCTCAATGTTGCACATGCTACCTTTTGATGTTACAGGAAATAATTATTTAATCCTCTGAGCTGTCTGTTCAAGTATCTTGCTTATTATAACTCAAAGAATATATTGTCACACCTCTTTGCATTTTTCCTTTTCTTTAGCAATAATAACAAGAATTATATAACATAAAACTATGTATATTATTATATATAACTATATATTATTTTATTATATATAAGAATTAACATTATTGTATAGTTATGTAATTACAGACAATAATATATAATTATAGATAATATAATTTATTATTATTGTTGTTGTTGTTATTTAAAAAGCTCTCATGTCACAATAGCTGCTGACATTGATTAAACGACCAGCCCACTAGAAGAATGTTTGGGAAACATTTAGTAACAACAACTTCATTATGAAAAGAATTACGGAATAAACCAAATTATTTTATATTACTAGTGATCTATTTAAACATTAACTGTAAGGGTTAGATGGCTGTACAATCTCTCAAAGGCCTTTAATTCACGAAACATCCCATTTATCAGCAAGTTCTAGGGAAGCTAATCACAATATAAATTTCTTCATCACTCAGACATATATAATTAATAAAAAGAGCTTACTAGCTGAAAATCCATTTTTATACCAAACTGTATGAATAATTCTAAAATTATAATAAATTTACCAAATAGAAAACTTAAAGTGGCATAATTTTAGAAAACTTTTTCCCATTTTATATATATAACTATGTAATATCAAAAAGATTACTCTAAGACTCCGTCAATATCCAGGTTTTTTAAAAATTTTTTGGAAATCTAACTGCACAATCATGAATCTATTAATATGTCCTCTTCAGTAATGTGCAAGACGGTTGTCAAGCAGAACTCTCAAAATCAGAAAGAAAGTTTACTACCATGTTTTCTTCTCCTCCCGTTCAATTTCTCTTCTCCTGCAGTGAATGTTTTCAGGAGGCATTTCCCTGCACAGAGGTGCAGATAGGGACACCTTGTGGCAGCAACTGACGAAAACTTCCCCAGTCAGAAGACCTGGCGGAGTCACCAGCGGTCTGAAACCCAGATCACACCGAAGAGCCAGAACCTGCAACTTCAGTTCATTGTGAATCCACTTACATAAAAACCAAACCAAAACAAAACAAAACATTCCTCACTTCTTTTTAATACAATATTAGATAGTTATAGTGCCTATTAGGTAGAATGGTTAAATAATAGATTGATTTTTAATTATCACTGTGTAAATAAAGCTTCATATTTATCTTAAAAGCCAAACTGCCTCATTAAGAATCAGCCTATTCTATGTTATTAAGTGAATGCATGCATTTAAATATGTGAAACTTGTATTATGTTTCTATTTTGTAAATATATGTTTAAACATAAGATGTAGAAATCCATGTGACTGGATTTGGGTTTTAGAAATCACATTGAGGATTTACTTTTTTTTAAAATTTTTATAAATTATTGTGTGTGCAGATAGGTTGTCTTAAATAACACTTCAAAAAAAGTGAAACAACTGATTCTTCTCAGGCAAATTTATTCAAATGATAAAACATAAAGCTAAGCACCTGTATCCACTTATAGTCACACAGGGCTAAGTTTACAAAAAAATATATATGCTCCTACCTATCATTTACAGTGTCTAGATGCAGTATTCAGAAACCATTGAGACTGCCAAAGTTCTTGCCAAGCACCTTCACGTACCTCAACGATCTACATTCCTTGCTGTATATTTTATTGCCAATAACATCTAACTAGTCAGCAATATTTTCATAGACATTAGGAATCACATTAGTGCTATTACTACTGAGTTACCTGGAAATCTAATTTATACATAATCACTGATTTTCAATTTCTGAGTTCCCCTGCTTGTTTTACTTGTGAGGAACAGTTCAATAGAAATTCTTACGGTATGCTTAACTCCCCCAAAGTGAACAGGAACAAGAGAGGTCAGTGTCTACATTTGAGGGCTAGTATACTCACCATACTCAAATTTCTATTAGCTAATCTGGACTAAAAACTTTAACCCAGCTCCTTCTATTGAATGGTTTAACCATTGTTATGGGTTTGTGTGGCGTGGTTTTCTTTGGTGGCAGGGGAGGGGGGCTGCAGAGGCGGCCCCTTTAAGAAGCTGCTGGAAAAACTCTCTGCGCCAAAATGTCGGACGCGCCAAAATGTCGGACCCACCTCTAGGAGGGGAGTGACGGTGGTAGCGCCTCTGGGAGAACACATTTAAGAAGGGGAACCGGTAGTGTGGGGCTTGGGAAACCTGAGAGGAACATCTCTGCCGATAATGGAGTCAGTGAAGAAGGAGGGGGAGGAGGGGGCGCCTGAGGAGGCTGATGGCTCTGCAGCCCGTGGTGAGAAGGCAGGCTGTCCCCCTGCAGCCCATGGAGGTGAACGGTGGAGCGGAGGCTCCCGAGGATGGCCGTGCCTCCATGGTAAAAACCGTGCTGAAGCAGTGTGAGACTGGAGAGCAGCCCGCAGAAAGGACCAGCACCAGGGAAGTTCGGGAAGAACTGAAGCCCGCGGAAAGGACCTGCGCCAGGGAAGTTCGGGAACAACTGAAGCCCACAGAAAGGACCCGCACCAGGGAAGTTTGTGAGGAACTGCAACCCATGGAAAGGAACCACGTTGGAGAAGTTGGTGAAGGACTGTCTCCCATGGGAGGGACCCCACGGTGGAGCAGGGAACGAGTGAGGAGTCTTCCCCTGAGGAAAGGAGCGGCAGAGACGATGTGTGGCGAGCTGACTCAACCCCCATTCCCTGTTCCCCTGCGCTGCCGGGAGGAGGAGGTAGAAAGCACCGGGACTGGAGCTGAGCTGGGAAGGCGGGAGGGGTGGGGGGAGGTGTTCTGATGTTTGGTTTCCCTTCCTAATACCCTTGTGTTTTGTTTTTGTTTTGATTTGTAGTAAATTAAATTGATTTTGTTTCTTCCCCAAGTTGAGGCTGTCTTTTGCCCGTGACCATAAGTGGAGAGTGATCCCTCCCAGTCATTGTCTCGACCCACGAGCCTGCATTTGTATTTTCTCCTCATCCCAACATGGCCAGGCGAGGGGGTTGGGGGTGAGTGAGCAGCTTCGTGGTGCTTTGTTACCGGCTGAGCTGACCTGAAACCACGACAACCATTAAGACAGAAAACACTTGGTAATTCTCTGAGTTTCTCCTGTTAAATCTGTTTTACTTATTGTAAGAAAATTAAAGCAGAAAGAATAATAACCTAAGAGTTTGTACCTTAGGGTCACCCCTGTGTGTAAGAATATGCATAAACCTCTGTATAATTCCTATCCTACAATTTCCACCAGAAAAACTAAGAAGCTACCCCAGAGGAAGTGTTCAGATCCACATGAAATCAGAATCCTTTTATTTCAGTTATTATAGATAGATTTAGATACCTAATATTAGACATACTTGGTGTAATATAATTTTAATTATTTGATAATCCTAAGTATAGCAAGGACATAAGGCACATGACAAGTCAAATCTAATGTATAACGACAGAATAGTTTAGGAAATTTTAGAGATATTTTTTTCTGCATGGCACTTAATCCATGCCATGTCCTATTGAAAATGCTGAAAGTTTAGTTCATATTTTTGGGAGAATGCAACTGAGTTGAATAGGATTTTCGTAAGAGGTAGTAATAGGAAGCATAGGAACACAGAGCTGGAAGGGACTATCTGAATTTCTACATCCTCACAGTTGTGGGTTACCATATACTAGACACGGGGTGGGGGGGGGGTCCACAGCACTTTTACTCTCGATGGTACGACCCACTTTCCAATACAGATTCACAACCTTTAATTTTGCAGTAAAGACCAAAAGCCAGACCTCTAATGTTCCTTGGGGAAAAAGAAAAAAAGGGGGACGAAGAGGAACAAGGGCACTGCCAATGGTCTACTGAGGCCCCCGCAAGAGGAGGAAATATGTTAGAAATTGTTTGCAGAATGTTCTCAGAATTAAAACATGTCCCACTTTACAAAGGACAACAAAAGAAAGAAAGAAATTAACAGAACCCAGAATCTAAATTATACAATAAGAGGCGAAAACATCCTTCCTGACCTAAGAGTCTGCAGTAAGCCCTGAGGCAGAAAACAGATACGATATAAATGTAGAACAACCATCTTCTTCCAAAAGCCCTTTCCTTCCCAACTCGGCACCAATGTCACTTTCCTAACAGGAACTGTTCCATTCAATTACACTATTTTTTCTGTAAGCTTTTCAAGTTTTATCTTAAAACAACTTTGGTTTGTTGGCCTGATTACCTATTTGGAAGACATTTCCAGTATCTCACTTCTCAGACAGTCAGTAAATTTCTTCATATTTCTAGGCTACATAATCAATGTGTAAGTATTTGATGGCATGCCAACATGACTCTTCAGTTCAAATGCTTTCTGTCTTTTAGTATTTAACTAAAAATGCATTTGTAAGGAATTGCATGCCCTTTCAATATCTATTTGGCTATGTATGCCTTTAAAAAAAAAAAAAAATCTCTCTTCTGTAGACACATTTTCCATATCCTAATTACCCTAGTTTCTTTCTGATCTTTAAATTTCATTTTAAGATCTTCTTTGAATGTATGACTAGAACCATGCATAATACAACAGAAACTCATGAGAAAGCACATCCTTTGCAATAGTATTAACATCTTCCCACCTATTAGGGCAATCCTGCCCAATACATCATAGAATCACACTTCTCTTTCTCCTTTATATCAATACTTCTTTTATAATGGCAACATATAGTCACTTGCTGATTGACCACTACCTTCAGATTTTTAAAGTTTGTATAAAATTGGATCTTCCCAGTTTATAGCAAGTTTTCATTCATGACTTTGTAGATTGCTTTATTCAATTTCATACCATTCCGATCAGTCCAGGCCAAAAAGAAAATAATACATAGATACACATGAATTAAATTTATAAATATTGACTTGTTAAAATATTGACAGTAACATTAGATTTGTAAATATTTATATAGTGTATATACCTTTGCATATATATGTATCTTGACACAAGCACAGACACATATATAGAGAGATATATGTATGTACGTGTATGTGTATATATACATATCTTCTCGTCCAACTATCCGGTTCTTAGCAAGACCTCTAGTTTTGTGTGGTCTACAGACTCTGTCCAGACCCACTTACCTTATAGCCTGAAATCAGTGCTAAGTGTGTTATAAAGGACCGGGCTGAAAACTGGTCACCAAGAAACTCCACTAATGATTTCCATCCATTCAGATAACTCCCCTCTCAGTGTTATGTACTGTTCTCTTGTCTAAGGTTCTTGGAAATTTTGGACTTGCTCACTTCTGGACTTGCATTTCACGTGTTGATCCTTTCAGCACTCTAGGACAGAAATTTTCTGGACCAAATGCTTGTGCCACACAGTACCAGATACGCTGATGATGGGAGTTCACTTGCCCTATTCCTACTTCCATTATATATCAAAAATTGTATATACAGTCTTACCAGAAACAGAGGCAAATTTTCCAGTAACTATTTAGTCCAGGCCTACTTTATTCTTAATATCCAGCATCCTTTAGCATATGTCCTGGTTCAGCTGGGATAGGGTTAATTTTCACAGAAGCCTGGTAGGGGGCACAGCCGGAACACCTGACCTGAGCTAGCCAAGGAGCTATTCCATACCATGTGACATCATGCTCAGTATATAAAGGAGGAGGGGCCGGTAGGGCGTGCGCTTTTTCAGCTCTCGGTGGGAGTAGCGGCAGGGTGTCGGGTTCCAGGTGGTGAGCTGTTACACTGTGTATCACTCGGGTTTTGTATGTTCTTTTATTAGTACCATTGTTGTTGTTGTAAATCCTCTCCTTGTTTTGTCCCAGTAAACTGTCCTTATCTCAACCCAGGAGGTTTCGGGTTTTTTCCTTTTCTTTCTCTTTCCTGGTTCCCCTCCCCATCCCACCGGAGGGGGGAGGGAGGGGTGAGTGAGCGGCTTCGTGGTGCTTTGTTACCAGCTGAGCTGAAACCACGACAGCATCCATCCCAGTTCTTAAGTTCTCATTTTATTTACAGATCTTAAGAAGTGTTTACTATGTTTCAGTTTTCAATGCAAGTTTTGGTTTAACAAGGTTTCCGACCATTGTCAGTTTGGTTTTATACCTTCTAATTATTGATGCAGATTCCTCCTTGCTAATCACTATCTCTTTTCCATTCTTTACAGGTTATGTGCTTACCCCTAATAACTTGCTTAAGGTTTTTACCTTCTGGGAATTCTTTTTCATCCCTGTTGTTTGGGGTTTTTTTTGTTTCTTCCCCTCTCCCCCACTGTAAACATTCCATAGTGTTTGCATCTTTTTTCATAAAGTAGTATCGTGCCATATCTGAATGCTAATTCTGCTGCTCCTCACTCAAGACTGTCTCACTGAACTTTTTTGTTTCTCATTTTGCCTTTCTGAAACACTGGACTGCAGTTACAGATCCTGCACATGTTTCTGTCTTTGTCATGGTTTAACCCTGGCCAACAACTAAGCACCACGCAGCCGCTCACCCACTCCCCCCCCACACCCAGTGGGATGGGGAAGAAAATCGGGAAAAGAACTAAAACTCGTGGGTTGAGATAAGAACGGTTTAATAGAACAGAAAAAAAGAAACTAATAATGATAACACTAATGAGATTACAACAATAATAATAAAAGGGTTGAAATATACAAGTGATGCACAACGCAACTGCTCACCACCCGCCGACCGACCAACCCGGAAGTCCCCGAGCCGCCACCCGCCCGCCGCAGTTCCTAAAACGTCATATGGTATGGAATACTCCATTGGTCACTTTGGGTCAGCTGCCCTGACTGTGTTCCCTCCCAGCTTCTTGTGCCCCTGCAGCTTTCTTGCTGGCTGGGCATCAAAGGCTGAAAAGCCTTGACTTTAGGCTGAACATTACTTAGCAACAACTGAAAACTTCAGTGCGTTATCAACATTCCTCTCATACCTAGCTTAAAACTTAGCACTGTACCAGCTGCTAGGAAGACAATTAACTCTATCCCAGCTGAAACCAGGACAGTCTTGCAACTTCACATGAAGTGGAAAAGCTCAAAACCACCAGATTTAAGATTATTTTCTATCAGTTTTTCCTGCAGATACTGTCATTCACTAAAATTGAGTCTAAGTTACCTTTGCCTCTTTCTTGCTCAGCGTCTGTTCTGTAGAGGAAGCCATCCACTATCATGTCCAAATTCATATCATCCCCAACACCATTGGTTGAATTTTTTTCTGATATTTGCCTGTGAGAAAACAAACAAATTTGCATAATCACACAATATCAACTTTCACTTTTCTTCCTGTATTTGTAGGCATTATTATCCAGCTCAAATCTCTACCAGCAGATTCATAATATATTGCATCCCCATGAAGACTTTTTCTTACCCTTTGCTCAATAATTTTCATTCAGGCAGACACTGTCTCATCTTCACCCTCAAATTTGACTTTGTTATTGCACTATTGCTTAACAGTCTTTCCTCCTTAACAGTTTTTAGTATATTAACATGAAATTATTTTACCTCCTTTTTTTTCTTTCCTAAACAGTGTGTATCGTTCAGTTCCAATATATTTCACTTACAACTTTGATACCTCCATGTTCTTGTTTTCCCATAATATCTGGTTCCACGTGCTGTATCAAGTGTTCCTGCTACTCTTATTGATTGAAATACTATAGGAAGGGGGTAGACCCATACAGTTACAAGTTGTTGTAGATATAATCCATGTATTCATCATATCCTTTTGTTATCCATATTTCCTGTTGTTCCATTCTCATTCGCATCCCCCTATTTGTATTCCATATGAAGATGATATTAGTTACTTCCAACATTCCTCCTGAGTTTTTCAGTTTGAAGGTTTTTAGGACCTCCTGGTTTAATAAAAGGCAGATGAAAGATAAATTAGCAAAATGCAACACACTGTAGCAATAAAGACCTCTTTATTTCTCATAAATTTAGCAGCATTTATTGTTTGATGTTCGTGTGCTCAGGTTTATAATGACAGTTTTAGTTCAAATATTCAGATACAACTTTCCACTGTAAGGAATACTTTCAGGCAATGTAGACTCCACTCAAATGGAGTCTAATTCCTGACTAATTTCAGCAAGGAATACAGAGCTGTGCCTTCTCATGCTAATCATGCATAGTGAAATAAATATTCTGCAAAACTCTACAGAACTTTAAGGTATTTTACTAAAAATATAATGTTAATCAGAGTAAGAATGAATAGAACAGCAGCATGATAGTTCTATGCTAATAACTATTTAAACCTTGTGTGTGCTACTAAAATAATCTAGCAGTCTAACAACTTGGAAGTAAGATTTTATTAAATCGGATTTTCTATTCATTATACTTTTTAATATCTCATTAGCACAGGACCAGAATAATTAAACTGAAAATATGTACAATACTGACTTTTACATAATAGTTTTTAGCACAATTTCAGGTTTAAGAAATGCCAACTTTTCCAAAACGGTTTCATTGAAAGACTTAAGCTCAGCCTAGCTGCCAAAGTTATTTAAAATATCTTTTTCTCTTGTGAATAAAAAAGTATTTATGTGTGTCTGATTTTGTGTGCCAGAGAGAAAAAATAACACAGATAGATGCTTTAAATATGACAGGCCTTAAAAATGCAAGCACATATGCATAAACCCCCACATATTCAAAACACAGAATTATTAATTAAAAAAAAGTTTTTCAAAAATAGTGAGGTCATAAGAAACTCCTGTAAAACATCCCTATTCACTATCTGTGAATTTTTTAAATTCTACTGTCATCATATATTTCATGTGGAATATTAGAAAAGCCTTGAAGGGGTGGGAGGGGGGCAGGGGGAGGGAAGTGCCTAGTATGGTTTGGTATTATTTTCCTGACTTAAAGTAGGATCTTGGAACTCAGTCTAAAGCCATGCAAAACCTTCCACTAAATCAACTGGTTTTGCATCAAAACAGGAATGTCAGAGATTCTTTAATAATCGAAGCAAGTAGTTTGTCCCACAGAGAAGCTTTCCAAAAGCTTCTACAAAATCAGGAATATTACCTGGTTTATATAAGAAATTGTCTTCCATCCAAACACCAGATCTTGCTTATTTCAGGCCTAGGGAAAGAGGATTTGAGTCACACTCCCTTTACGTTTGCAGAGAGAAGAATACACCTTTTGGGGAAGGTTGAACATTAAAAGGTGATTCTTTACAATCATTCCCAGGTTTAGCATGTTGGGATGTTAAGATATGAGTTAACAGTCTGCTGAAGATACAGATTTGGTGAATTCACATATCGTCTGCAGAGTATTCTTCCCTCTTCAATGTTTAGACTTGCCCAAGAAAATCCGTGAAGGCACAACTACATCTAGCATTATCTTTGAGTGAAAGCTGAATTCCAACCTCTGTGCTGTGCACATAGCATGTACTTGACGTATTCCTGTATGCATAATGCCTATTTGATTTACATACTAAAATCTATCCAGCACGTAACAGTAATGAATTCACAAATACGAACATATGCACATCGTTGCGTGTATGCAATTAAATTACCTTTTTTTTTTTTTTTTTTTCAGATCAGCCAAACACGTAAATTCGCGGAAAACAAAAACCTAAAGCTTAAACGTAAAAAACCAGCACCACCGCTACAGCCAGCTTCGCACAGAAAAAAACCCTCCATGTCTCCGCACGCAAAGGGAATAACGGCGCTCCCCCCCACCGGCACCGAAGAGAGCGCCGTCAGCACAGCGTCGCCTACTTCCTCGCTCCCGTCGCGGCCACCCCCCCC
>VYZV01032037.1:0-14288 GCA_013401275.1 Pandion haliaetus | reverse complement strand
AAAAAGATGACTTCTTCTTTTTTTTTCCTCCAGTGTTGATTCCACAGTCCTAGTAAGCATGTGGCACTGAGTTCTGTTGGAAGCAGGACGCTGTAATAGCCAGACCTGGAGTTTAGTCCAGTGTAATGAATATTTTATTTCCAGTCCTCTATGACTAACAGCATCAGTAAATGCAAGTCAGTATCATATAAAGCTGTATCTTTGGGAACATGAGTAAAAATCTTGTATATGACATTATTTCCAACAGAAAAAAAGAAAAGAAAAGGTTGAAATAGTTAAAGTAAGAATGAAGATACAATTTTTACATAAATACAGTCCTTTATTTTGTCTTCCTTTTCTTAATGACTTTAATAGGATTGCTCAGTTGTAAAGAAACATAATCCTTCTAAAAATGTTATTTTCTTAATGACTTAATAACATTGTTCCGTTGCTAATAGACAGCATCATGACACAGCTTCTATATGTATTAAAAGCCCCAGTAATGTACATTTTTACTGCCTACATATAATGGCTTAAATGACAACATCTTAAATAGAAAATTACTGGAGACAAATTTTAACAACAACCCATGGCAGGGTTTCTATTGCTTATAGTATATCCATCATTTAACAAGTGCAAAGGAAATACTCATTAATTCTTCAATTAATTGATTGATCAACTTTCAAAGATAGAATCCATTTCTGAGCAGCTACACACTATAAAAGTATTGATCCCATGACTAAAATAATTCTGCTTGAAGCAAATAATCTTCAAAGGGAATGACTGTATTTTTTTTTCTTCTGACAATAATCTATGATCTCAGGAAAAAATACATTAACTCACATATCTACTGTAACCAGATATTTTAGTTTTTGGCATACATTTTAAATGCTGAACAAGTTTAATGACTGAATAGGTAATCAAAGAACATCACTTTGGGGCCACAAAACGTTCTATGAAAGATTCAGTATTATTAATAAAAATGTAGGTTAACTCTTGATGGATATATCATTAAATGCCCTGGTAGTATTTTAAATAGTAAATTGCTAAAATTTCAATATGTAGGCCAATATGCAATTGAGATTGGCAAGCTGATCCATCTAAGTTACTATGTGGTAACATCCTTCTTTGGAGAAACCCTGCCTAGCAAAGAACAGTGAGTTTTTCAACTCATCTCATATATCATTTTGATAATAAACACTAGGGATTGTCTCAAGTTTCAAAATTCACTTCCAGATCTGGAACTGCATCTCACCAGTTGTGGAAAACTCATATTGCTGGTTTTTTTCTCCTTATTATAAACAGAAGAGCAAGCTCTCTATAAAATATAGTTTGTTTTAAATGACCAAAGTATGGAGCTGTTTAGTTTAATCTTTTTTGTTCATTCTTTTCTCAAATATAAAATCAACAACCACTATCCCTGTGAACTAATGTCAGTTCAGAATGTAGTACAAATCACTGATGCTTATCCATTGCCTCATGTGGCATATTATTATGTCTTGGGGGCAGCACAAATCAGAGCTTTTTTTCTCTAGCATGTGAAAGCTAGACTTACACTGTGTGTCACCAATCCAGAAAAAAAGATAGTCTGATGAGCTGAGGGAAAATATATTTACCTAGTAAATATAACTTCATAGGCAGATCTTCAATGCTATGTACTTTAAAAGGAGGCCCCAAAGAATATCTGTCCCAAATAATCAGATATCAAGAGGAACCAATAGATTTCATTTCACCTCTTGCAGATAACAGGCCATCCAGTTTCACTCAGTTGTGCCTGCAGTCTAATAACTTTTGTTGGATAAAACTCCTCCCTCAGTCTGCTTCCCGATCCGAATGGAACATGTCATGGTACAGAGGATCTTCTCCTTCCCAGTACTGTTTTCTTCAAGTGTCAATTATTCTCACTGTTCTACCTCAATATTAAAATAGAAAATAAGGTCCTAAATGTTGGCTTCTTTCTAGCTGGATTTTTTTCAGCTTTGCCCCTAGGCACTAGTTTGTTCTTTAAACTGTATTTTCTTTCCTAGACCAAAAAGCCCATTAGAATCCACTGGTTTTCTTCTGCAACTGTCCTTGCTCAGGATAATCAATTTACGTGTCATTGTTTCAGATAAAGTAAGTAGGTTGGGTTCTCTTAAGCTTATTATGGTATGGTAAGTATTGTCTCCAGCCCCTGAAATATTCTGTTTACTTCTTTCACAGACCTAGGATTTCAATATCTGTTATTAAATGTAAATATCAAGACTGGATGTTATTCTCTCATTAACATTTCCAGTGCCAAAACCAGACAAGAATTCGATCCCCTAATTCTACATCGCTGTTATACCTCATTCTACCCTACCTTTTCACAGTACCACACTGGAAGTTGATAATCAATTGCTTATTTGCTATGACTTTCAAAACAAAACAAAAAAAAAAGAGAGAGACATGAAATGAAACTGTGTCTTGGAACTACCTCATCAGTTGTTCTGCATCCTCAGCCTCTTCTCTGATGCAGTAGAAAATAACTTCATATATCAGTCTACCTAACTTATAAAATCTTTCCCAGTATGTCAAGCACTATGACATGTATTTGCAGTTGTTGCATGTATCAAAGGTTGAGTGAGTCAGCGGTAGTTTCGGAGTAACACAAGCATGGCAAGAAATGTGACAGCTGTCTTCATCCAGGCAAAGGTCAGCTCAGCTTTACTAGATCTTTCAATGATGCCAGCACCATACACAGTTAAGCAAAAACCAGCAAAACCTGATATTTTTCCGGGCATTCATTGTTCTTTCCACCTTCTTGCAACAGCTGTGATCAGTTTAACACAATAAAAGGAAAGAGGCTTAGATAAGTAATTTCTTAGGAAAGACATGAATATTATCTTGGGGATAATTTCCCAAAAGAGAAATGTTTACAACCGGCATATTTTTGTGCTTATTTTGGCATCAATATGGCACAAAACTCCCTGTTTTCTCTTTGTCTCTGAGGCAAATTTGGGCACACCTACTTTTTCTCCCAGGATCCACTGCACACTTAATTGGATAATATAAGCAAGTGCATCCAATTTGCTTTGAAAGAATGATGCACACTGTTATTAATAATGCTTCATCGTTTTGCAAGTAATCTGTAACCAGCACATAGAAGATCCCAGATTTTTATAGCATGATTTTCCCACCTTCAGTTTCTCTATGCATTTCTCCTACAAATCACCAAAATAATGGATAGTACTTAGGCAAGTAGAAGATTCACAGAAAAAAAAAGGAAAAAAAGCTGTTTAGATTTTATGGCTTAGATTTTTTTTTCCAAAAACATACAAATGAAAAAAACTTTCGTAGACTAGCTTTTCCTTCATTTTCCAGTACAATCTGAATGATACTTTCATAAACATTGTTGAAAGGTCTATTATTTATTTGTGTCTAGGCTGTCTCTAAATAGGACTAAAATGTCCTTCATTGCAATGGTAAGTTTGATTTGGCTGGTCATTTCTATCCGGATAGATACGAGAGATATTACAGAGAATGACAGCAACATGGAGAATTAAATATTTTCATTTATCATTAAATCAAGATTCATTACATACCTTTCCATTGTTTGATTGAATTCATACATTGGCTTCCATTGTACAAAATTATGTAAACATTGCACAGTAAACTAACTAAACAACCCACACAGACACCCACAAGACACCTTCTATGACCAGGTGACCTGCCTAGTGGATGAGGGGAAGGCTGTGGATGTTGTCTACCTGGACTTCAGTAAGGCCTTTGACACTGTCTCTCACAGCATACTCCTCGAGAAGCTGGCGGCACATGGCTTAGACAAGTGCACTCTTCACTGGGTAAAAAACTGGCTGGATGGAAGAGCCCAGAGGGTTGTGGTGAATGGAGTTAAATCCAGTCGGCAGCCAGTCACAATAGGTGTTTCCCAGGGCTCAGTACTGGGGCCGGTTCTCTTTAATATCTTCATCAATGATCTGTATGAGGGGATTGAGTGCACCCTCAGCAAGCTGGCGATGATACCAAGTTGGGAGGGAGGGTTGATCTGCTTGAGGGTAGGAAGGCTCTGCAGAGGGATCTGGACAGGCTGGATCATTGGGCCGAGGCCAATTGTATGAGGTTCAACAAGGCCAAGTGCCGGGTCCTGCACTTTGGTCACAACAACCCCATGCAACGCTACAGGCTTGGGGAAGAGTGGCTGGAAAGCTGCCCGGCGGAAAAGGACCTGGGGGGGGGCTGGTTGATAGTCGGCTGAATATGATCCAGCAGTGTGCCCAGGCGGCCAAGAAGGCCACGGGCATCCTGGCCTGTATCAGAAACAGTGTGGCCAGCAGGAGCAGGGAAGTGATCGTCCCCCTGTACTCGGCACTGGTGAGGCCGCACCTTGAGTCCTGTGTTCAGTTTTGGGCCTCTCACTACAGGAAAGACATTGAGGTGCTGGAGCGTGTCCAGAGAAGGGCAACGAAGCTGGTGAGGGGCCTGGAGCACAAGTCTTATGAGAAGCAGCTGAGGGAACTGGGGCTGTTTCGTCTGGAGAAAAGGAGGCTGAGGGGAGACCTTATCGCTCTCTACGGCTACCTGAAAGGAGGTTGTAGTGAGGTGGGTGCTGGTCTCTTCTGTCAGGTGGCTGGTGATAGGACGAGAGGAAACAGCCTCAAATTGCGGCAGGGGAGGTTTAGATTGGATATTAGGAAGAATTTCTTTACTGAAAGGGTAGTTAGGCATTGGAACAGGCTGCCCAGGGAAGTGGTTGAGTCACCATCCCTGGAGGTATTCAAAAAGCGTGTAGACAAGGCACTTCAGGACATGGTATAGTGGGCATGGTTGACACTTAGACTTAATGATCTTAAAGGTTTTTTCCAACCTAAATAATTCTATGATTCTGAGCAAGATTAGTAATATCTCCCCTAACCTTCCTGTGTTCCCCTTCTGAGAGAATCTAAAAAAAATTCTAGATACTCTTCACTGCTGCTTTGAGAGCCTCACAAAGAATTCAGTTTGAGAGAGGGTGGACAAGCAGGTGAAGACTAACTTGCTACATTCTCGGTTGCCAGGGTTCTCTAAAGACCATAGTATTTTTCCACAGGTGTAGATGTCTTGCCACCAAGTCTTACCACCTCCCCTTGCCAACTCCAGCCTCCTGATTCTTGTGCAGTCCTTACGCTAATAAAACGTGGGTCTGGGGAAACCAGCAGTGTGGCTTCTACAGCCAGAAGGTTTTCCTATGGTGCAGCTGTAAAAGTTGAAGCACAGGTAAAGGGCCTAGTGAACTCCTGATAACCAAACCCATCAGTTTCATATTGTATTTGTAAAATTCATGTGATTGGTTAAAGAAGAAGTGGCGCTGCTTAACACACACACATGGGTGTTCATGTGGGCATTACTAAGTATGTCCTGATCAAGGAGACATCAGACCTCTGGCTGATTACTGAACTAACTGGACTATACAACAAGACTAGAAGCCGAACTAAAAGTCAGAATATAATTTCTGTATGACTCCTGGTTTCATCCATTTCATTTTATATGGATCTATGTATTATTCATCTTTTAGGCAGCTCTAGGTAGTCATAATATTCATATTTTGATCTAATTTCTATGTGCTCACCTAGGCTGATTGAATTAATGGCCTTTTTAAAGCAAACTTTACAGATGATGCCTTACATTAAATTCTAAGATTCAACTCCATAACACTGCAGAAAAATGATTTAATGCTTCTTCTCATTAAGGAGGAGAGATACCTGTTTTGGAGGGGAAGTAGCAGTTTGGAGAGCTCTTAGATGTTGGAGATACTAGGTCAATTGTCACCATGGCATGTCAGAGGCAATTAAGAGACAAGTGAGGGAAGGAGCTGTAAATTAGAGATAAGAATAAACTCAACTTCACAGAGCAAATCTCTTAGTTGGCAAAAGTTAGTGTGCCCTAAGCTACAATAGCTCATGCTGATCCCAGTACTTTTTTTCATGGAAAGAAATTTACTGTACATTTAATGGGAAGGTGATCCTGTCCTGAAAAGACTTACTCAGGTGCATACTTGTGAGTATATGAGAAGTCTATGATCCTAAACCCCATAGACAAGATGATGACTTAAAAATCACCTAAAAAAGATTTCATCAGTTCAGGTAGAAAAAAACAAGGCACATTCTAGGTTTATGGAAAAGGAGCTAGCTGCCTAGGATGGCAGAGCAAGCATAAAAAATCCTGGGTTTTGATCTTTCCTTTGTCATGGAAATAAAAATGCACACTATGTAGTGCAATGGCTAATGCTAATGCTGATGGAGAAGGGGATAGGTAGGTCCTCTTGGACATCGTAGTTGACATCCTTTGCTCTTCCATGCATGTCCAACAGCAAGCCCATCCTATGTGGATTTCCACAGTCCTTTCTCTGGTCTTTCTGTTCTAATTTTACTCATTTTTACTTTCCATGGTAGCAGCAGTCAGACTTTTTATCCTTATCCAAGGGAAGGTAAAATTAGTCCATCTGGCTAAAAAGTCTCAGGCCAGCCCTGATGAAAGTTGCATGTTCTATTACAATTCAACATCAAAACACCATGCCTATTATTTTCTCATATGCTACAATTGTATTTTCTTATCTAAGCCTAAGGAAATATTTTCTTGAAATCCCATGAAAAACGAGCAAACAAAATTGGCACAGAAACTGAACAGAACTGTGAGTGGCCAAGAGTAATTTGCTTTTATATCATTGTTTTATAACATAATTTTGCTTCATAACAAATAATAGCTTGCTGTGTTTTACTGAAGCAAGTATTCAGATTAAAAGGAGGATAGAAGAGCATCTATGCTTACACTAGGGTGGATAAAATTTGAGGGTTATCAAACTTGCTTCTGGGTGGTATGCAGTGATAATCAGCTAACATCAAGCACAGATGCTGAAACAAAAAAACACACATTGCAAAATCTGAGGTATTGTGCATCCGTGGCAAAACAGCGAACAGAAATGTATACTGAAAGCACATGAGCTTATATACACACCAAATACACTTTATGGTAAAGCATTTTACCCAGGCTTCTCTAAGGGTGAGAAAATCAGCTTATAAAGAGCACACTGATACATACTTTGCTTTCATATTTCAGGAGTTAAGTTCCCTTTATAATGCAGTGATATCTCACTCTCCTCTTTTTATTCAGAAATGCTGGCTAAAAGTTGCTGCAGGCGTATGACTTAACAGGCTGTTCATAATGACCCACAAGTTCCAGCTGGAACACAGAAAAAGGTAACGAAGCACAAACATAATAAGCCTTAAGTAAAGAAATAACTTCCCTTTATTGAGATTAGAGTGGGTGAGGTGGTTAGTGCTTTGGAAATGAAATAAGACAGTTAATTTAAAATAGAATCTTATAATATTTTTATTTTGTTTTTCATTACAAGACAGAAAAGGCAATAAACATATCCATATAATTCTGTTATTTGGTCACTAGCAACTAAGTGTAAATTTTGAACTTTAAAGGAAAAGGAACATACATTTCTGTCAAGGGTAAGTTCCACTGAAATTAGTTCTTTCAGACTTAAGTCTGTCTCTTCTTTAGTAAATGTAATTTCATCGTTACTTCTGTGATATTTTTTCATGAAAAGCCATTTCTTATATTTACAGTCCTTTGCAAACAAAGGAGCTTTCAGCTCTTATAAATCTGATGACCGCTTTTATCCTCTTCATCCAGATTTTTCTGAAGGAAGTTAATAGAGGTCATCTAGATAAATGATTACCCTGCAGAATTGGAGGACCTTTTGATCAGTAAATAAAGCTGCAGAGAGAGAGATGTTATGGGAAATTCTAGCCAGATTATGGAATTGTGTTATCAGGAGACAACATCCTGTGTGGCTCCGGCTTGAACCATAGCTTTGCTACAAACTTTGTGTAAAAACAATGCATAGTTGAACTACTCCAGGAGCTCATCATGGCAAGTAATTGCTGCAGTATACTTAAAAATCATACAACATGTAATTTATTTGTAGTTTTTTGTTGTATTACTTATGGTAGTAACTAGAAACCAAAACCCCATTTTACTAAACCCTGTAAAAAGTGATGACTAAGAATACTATTTGTATGATTCTGACTAATCTCAAAAGAAGATATCAGCATTAATGGGAAATATTGTTAGAAAAAGATTTAAAAAATAGTTATATGCAGTGTGGAAGATGATAGAGTTTTTCGTTCCACACAGCAAATTATTTTCCAAACTTTAGTAATTACCTGTAAAACTTCTTTCTTTCTTAATTATCACATTGCTGTATTTTTCTAATTCTTTTGCTTCAAATGACACTTTGGTCATTATGGGACTAAACATAGGCTGCTTAACCCTAAAGACCATTCACTGGCTAGTTGGTACGTCCTGATCAATATCAGAAAGTCATCATCTCCATAAAGTTGTCTGATAGCGACGGCCATCTTTATTCACTAATAAGGTTTCAAGGCGTGTGCCTTCGTGCTTTCTTCATCAGCACCTAAATGTTCCCCTCCCAGATCTTTTCTGACTAATACCATGTTCCTTCATGTTGTATTATCTCTTTGGCCTATGGTAGCTGTGCTTGCATTTGAGATTAGGTTCACAGTGGCTTGTTTTCCTAGTAATCCTCTACCTGAATGATCTTAGACTATCAGCTCTTTGATGGAAAGACTCTCTATGTACTGCATTTGTGCAGTGTTATGATAATAAAAGAGAAAAGAAGAAAGCTAATGGAGGTGCCACAAATATGCTCAGTGGAGTAAATCAGGACAACAGAGCTTCCAGAAACATTTTGTGTAACATGAATGATACAACGTGCAGTTTGTCAAGACCAAAGAAGGAAAAGGCATCAACAGCCAAGATACTTGACAATTTATAGTTCTTTATGATTCTTTGGTAAAGTACTACATCACTCTAACATTTTCATTACTTCTACAAGGCAGCACACACATGGATGTGTGCTTCTTTTGCTTCATGCCTGCTCTTGCTGTGTGTCCTGGGTTCAGCTGGGATAGCGTTAATTTTCACAGAAACCTGGGAGGGGGAACAGCCGGGACACCTGACCTGAGCTAGCCAAGGAGCTATTCCATACCATGAGACATCATGCTCAGTATATAAATGGGGAGCAGGCTGGGGGATGCGTTCTCTTGGCTCTCAGTGGGGGAAGGGGCAGAGTGTCGTGTTCCGAGTGGTGAGCAGTTGCACTGTGTATCACTCGCGTTTGTATATTCTTTTATTAGTAGCACTGTTGTTGTAAATTCTCTCCTTGTGTTGTCCCAGTAAACTGTCCTTATCTCAACCCACGAGGTTCCGTTTTTTTTCGTTTTCTCCTTCCTGATTCTCCTCCCCATCCCACCGGAGGGGGTGGGGAGTGAGCGAGTGTCTGCGTGGTGCTTTGTTACCGGCTGGGCTGAAACCGAAACCCCGACACTGTGTATGGTGTACTCCCTGTGAACAGGGAGATGTCTGGACGACTCAGTCTGCAGAATTCCCTGTGCGATTTACATTTGAACCATAGTTTTGCTACAAACTCTGTGTAAAAACAGTGCATAGATTAACTACTCCAGGAATGCATAACAGATTGAGCTGAAACTACAAGAGCCATCTAATTTCTTTTAGCTAGAAAGAGAAGATTCTTCCAGCTGCACACTTATACGATTGAACATGCCTTGAAGTTATGAATGCAGATCACTCCTAGTTTCTTTGCCTGAATCTTACCAACAGCTCTTTCAAAAGCAAGATATTCAGAGCATGCTGGTCAGGAAAAAAACCTCTGAAAACTCACCAAAGATAACAATTTTTTTTTTGTAAAAAAAAAAAAAGAAGCAAATATTTTTGTTAAGGTCTGAACCAAGCATTTAAACAATGCTCATACCAGGTACATGGGGCAGAAAAAGAGGAGAAAGAGTAGATAACCCAAACCAAAATATTAGTCAGGTAAATAATATTTTATTGGAGAATGCTTGGACACAGTCATTAATGATGGTTATGCACATTAAGACACCTCTTCTACTAAGTTGAGCCAAACACAACAATAGGACAGCTTCATGCAGGGAGCTAACACAGGGGACTAAAAAATTCCACGTTGTCTTGTGTGTTCAGTCATTAATAAAGTCTCAATCAAGTGCTCAAAGTGTTTCAGGCACTATGAATAATATTTCATAACAGCTAATTCTGATGAAATCACATTCATTTTGAAGGTACTGCTTATTAGATCTATGTTCTGAGTCCCAAATGTATATTCTCTGTACAGCAGGTCTTAGGATCATTCATCTACTATTTTTTTAGAGAGAGGCAGACATCCCATGTTATAAGGATGAGAAAGGCAGTTCTTTCACTTGGCTTGCAAAATGCTGCATTCTGTTCTTGGAATTTCAATACAAGAAAGATGTGAACACACTGGTAGAATCTTAGAGGAAAACAATATGACTAAGGGGTTCCCTCAATTCCAGTGAGGAAATACTAGAATTAAATATGTCTAATTTGGTCAAATGATGACACAGTGGAAGAACATCGTAATTGTGTTTAAGTTTTGTAATTAGAAATTCCAATTGGAAAGAAATACTGCCTATAGTATTAGAAAGGAAACAAAGTAACTAAGGTTATTGGGATATCAATAAGTAAAGAAAAATTTAAGAAAAAAAAATTTAAATATAAAGTAAAATTTCATTAAAAAATTTGTATGCAGTTGCAAAATTATCACCCTATGGAGCAAATACTGGTATCTATAATTAACTAGGATTGAAAGAAAAATATCCACAAAAATCATTGCTATTTGGATTTTAATTTTAAAAAAATTTAAAAAAACAAAAGTCAAAATGGATGTTAATATTTTTCCTTAGCTTTCTTCAAAACTAGTTATCTACTGCATTAATTTTGAAATGTGGTAAAGAGAAAGGGTTTTTTTTTATTTGAACAGCCAGGCTTTTAGTCACCAAAATTTGCACGTCTTCAAAAAACAGAGGCTGCTGATTCTGCAGTCCGCTTTTGGTGCCCATCTAGGTATAGGCATATGATGACTTCAGTAGTGTTCTCATGCCCATAGGCAACCTGAAACTAACAAACTGTGGAAAAGAGAAAGCAGTGGTAAATAAGGCCAAATGAAGGTCCAGGATTTCACATACAACTTCACTGAAAACTCTGGACTGTAAAAGGAAATGAAAAAATATGTCATTAAGATATACAAAATTTTGTAAACATGTAAACTGCAGGTGTGATACTGTTCCTTCTCTAGGACTTTGACATGCGTAGAACTTAGTTACACAGAAACATACTTGCCTCTCTTTGGGAATGCTATAATTGGGTGGTTTGGATTAGAACATGGATAAAATGAAGCTATGGTTATTCAGAAAGAGATCTGCTGCATGTGGACAAGTACACAGATTTCTTAGAAAAACTAGCTATCCAAAGTAGCTCTGTTCCCTGTTTCTCCATTTGAGAAACATCTGAAGGATGAAATCCTGATTTGTGGAAGTTTTGTCTTCTACAAGCAGAATCTCACTTGCCCTTCCAGAGCAGAGCTTTAGTTAAAGGCATGCAATAATATGCAGTACTGCAGAATATATGCATCCCACAGAACACATTGCACGGTAGTAATACTTCAGTATTATGAGCAGTCTAGTTGCAGTAACACAGGTCCCTGTGAGAGTAAATTTGTCCTGCAGATAAATTAACCATTACAGAAAGTATCACCATCATTGCAAGCTTCAGAAAGCTGAGCTACCTAGGTGTGATTAAACTAAATCTATGCTTGAATGAAAAGTTGGAATATTCATCATTCTTTGAGGGAGGTATTTCAGAACATTTTCGTTGTCATTTCACAAGAGGGAATGACTTGTTTGGGTTGGGTTTTTTTGTGTGGAAAAGATCTGAAAACTTTTAGATCCATGGTATTGATTCATTTACTTGCTTTGAAATACAGGCTAACAAAACGGGATAAAAAAAATACCTTAAAATGCTGACTTTTGCCCTTTTTAAAAGCATATAAAGTAGGCAGCAAGATTCAACTTGTATTCAGATATTGGTATGCTCAGTAGCAGTGTGAAAAGATAAATATACCGATTAGAATTTCCTGTGCCTAATTATCTTTTGTTCTTTTTCTTAAAGTATTGATATGTGAAAAAATATCTAAAAATTCCAATGTGGAATGATAGATAATTGTATTGTTATCTGTCATTGTACTTATTATTTCATTTCTGCTTATATGTTCCAATTAATTTATGTTTGAACTTTGTAATTTTTAGGTATTACAAGCTTTCTATAAATCGATGAAATTCTGTAAGAATACATAAGTTTCTTAAAATTAAGTTTTATATACTCTTTAACACTTTGTATTTTTTCAGAATAAATAACATGTATTTCAGAGCATAAAGAAATTTTTCTTGTTAAATTTACATTTATAATAAAATACTCCATTTCCTAATTTTATAACTTCAGAAACTATTCCAGTGGTTTCTGGGGACAAGAGAAAAACTCATGTAAGTTTCAGTTTGATTCTGGAACAGACACTTTAAATATCTTCCATTTATGTTAAATTTACGTAAAATAAATATCTTGAAAAATTGTATGAAAATATTCTTCTGATTAGAGCTGCCTACATGAAATATTTGAAAACCAGTGCATTTAAAGAACAGACTTTCAACAGCCCATAAAGATTATAGAACTGCAAAAAGCTCCACTGGTGTTTGGAAAAAGCTACTTCTTTCTTGACTTACTAAATGGCATTTTGTCCCTCTGGTGACATTATATCAAATTAACTTCAGTTTGCCAAAAGTTCTGCAACTGATGTCCTAAAATACATCTAAAAATTTTTCTACTACTGATTCCTTGTTCTTTAGACAAATTTGCCACAGCACTGAATTAAACATAACAGGCTTTTTTGCATATTTGCTGTTTGTTTTTTCATATAAATAGAAAACTGGCCAGCTTGGGGCGAGTCTGCATGGAGATGATATGAAACATTAATGTGAAGCAGTGGAAGGCATCATGATACAGTCTGTAACTTAGGTTAACACTATCACTTCCAACCACATGAGTGCTTTCAGATAGAAATAGTCATATAAGAGTACTGTATCTAAATTTTTCTCCTGCTTACGTGTGTATGTAGGGTATACAGAGAGGTTTAATTTAATTTCAAAGAACATTCTATTCCATTTAATTTCCACGCAGTCAAATCCTAAATTCCTTAAGAAAAGCAAGGCAGGTCTATTTTGTCACGTTTAAAATTTTGTATTTGCAAAAGCAGTCTCCACTGGCAAAGAAGAGATTAAAATTCTATCCATCACAGCTGGTTTATGGTTGGAATATAAATGTGTTGCTTATGTGTGTTCCTTGCAGTCCACTGAGTAGTAATGTAAAACTGCTATCATGTTTGGCCTGTATTATAGAGGTTCATTCACAAACTTATATAGAAGACTGAGTTGGGATCCTCTATAAAATTATTTTTCCAATAAATTTGCAATTACAAGTAAACAAAGAAAGTAATTGTAAATGGAGCATCATTACGAAAGTATTTGGTTTTTTCTTCTCAATAAATTGATTTTCCTTTTTTATGTTTCATATATTTAAAATGCAAAGTGAAATGTAGCAGATTAAGAATTTATTGAATTTGGAAAACTCTGACAATGATCTACCACCCTATGATTTAGAGAGAACTGTCTGTCTGGCAATCACTTTCTAAGACAGTCTTGGTTTTGTGGTTGTTATGCGTTTGTGTGGCGCGTTTGTGGGGTTTTTTTTGGTAGCGGAGGAGGGGGCCACAGAGCTGGCTCCTGTGAGAAGCTGCTAGAAGCTCCCCCGGCTCCAAGTTGAACCCGCCTCTGGCCCAGGCCGACCCCATCAGTGACGGTGGGAGCACCTCTGGGAGAACAGATTTAAGAAGGGGAACCTGCAGGGAGTAGTGGGATTGGAATGTGAGAGGAACACCTCTGCAGGTACCGAGGTCAGTGAAGAAGGAGGGGGAGGAGGGGCGCCTGAGGAGGCTGATGGCCCTGCAGCCCCTGGTGAGACGGCAGGCTGTCCCCCTGCAGCCCATGGGGGTGAGCGGTGGAGCGGAGGCCCCCCAAGATGGCCGTGACTCCATGGGAAAGCCCGCGCTGGAGCAGCATGTGACTGGAGAGCAGCCCGTGGAAAGGACCCGCGCCAGGGAAGTTTGTGAGAAACTGCAGCCNGAGCAGGTGCCGATGGAGGAATCTTCCCCCTGAGGAAAGGAGCAGCAAAGACAACGTGTGGCGAGCTGACTCTACCCCCTGTTCCCCTGTTCCCCTGTTCCGCCGGCGGGAGGAGGGAGAGAGAACCGAGAACGGAGTTGAGCCAGGAAGGGGGGAGGAGTGGGGGAAAGGTGTTCTGATGATTGGTTTTCCTTCCTA
>VYZV01032035.1:338-13757 GCA_013401275.1 Pandion haliaetus | reverse complement strand
GTCAGAGGGCACAAAACACAACCGGCGGCCCTATACCGGCTCTCTTAAATAGCTGATTTCCCTAAAGCAGTAAGGAGGCCCCTGACGCCCTCCTCAAGGGCAGCTGGTTAAACGCCACAGGCCCGGGGGCAGGCAGGGAGCCGGCTGGCCGCCCTGGCACGGCTCGGCCGCTCTAGGGACGGTGCGTGAGGGGAGGACGGCCACCCCTCGGGGCTTCCCCCCCTCCCTGAGGGCCGGGGCTCGGAGGTGCCAGGCCGAGGCCTGCAGTTGCGGCCGGGCCGGGGCCCCGCGGCTGCGNGAAGGGCCCCGCCGCCGCCATGGCGCCCGCCGCCGCGCCCCTTCCGGCCCCGCCGCTACCACCCGGTTGCGGGGGTGGGGAGGGGAGAGGCGGCGAGCGGGAGAGCCCTTCCGGGTGGGGGGAGCCAGAGAGCGGGCTCGGCCGCCGTTTGACGTGCCCTCCTCCTCCACCCTCCTCCCCACCCCCCCGCAGCGAGGCGGGTGGTGCGGTCCGGCCCAGCGCGTCCCGTTGCTAGGGGCGAGGGCGGCAGCCGCCATGGCCGGCTTCGTGGAGCCGGGGCAGGAGGCGGGAGCCGTCCTGGTGCAGGTGGGTCCGGTCAGTGCCTGAGCTCGGCCCCGTCCTTCCCCGGCAGCCGTGGCGACGAGCTCCCGCGGGAAACCCTCCTCCCCCGGGGAGGCCGCCTCACACCTCGGCTGAGGCGCGGCCTGCTGCTGAGGGGGGGCTCAGCCCCTGCGTGAGGGAGCGGCTGCGGCGTCGCCGGTGAATTTTGGCTAAGGGCTTGGGCTTTGGCTTTGTAAATGTTAGGGTTCTTAGCATAACGAGACCTTAAATTTTTTTTGGTTAACGCAGTGTAAATACAGATTTTTGACGTGGGCTGACACGGTCTCCTCACAGGCTGCCTCTACTTTTCAGTCCCTTGTTAATACTTGGGAGATTCCTGCAGATTTAAGCCATCTGGGCCAAGAGAGATGTTTGAAATGTGCAAGGAAACATCATTCCTTGGCCAAGGACCTCAGTCCTGAAGTTTATTGCCTTTGCTTTGTGAGATTCGTTTTAAAATTAACTTTTTTCAGGTTTTCTACAATCAATGGCTTTAAGGTAATTTGCTTTGTATTCTCTTATTTATAAAAGCACAGAAGTATGGGAAGTTGCATGTGTTTCTTTCCTGTCTTTAGGAAGCATTTAATTTGGATTAAATCCTGTCACATAGTCCCATGGGGTTTGGTTATGGATGTGATTTTTGTCATAACTTGCTTTTTAGGTTCAAGACGACCTTCACAAGCTTAAAGTGAAAAATACCAACTTGAAAGAAAATGTAAAATCTGTGGATATTAGCGAGCTTGGAACAGCAGTTGAAAGAACCGAATTTGGTCTGAAAGTAAGTAAAATGGAGCCGATCCAGAAGACGATTCAGTTTTTGAGATCTCTGTCAGTAATTCACTTAGAGTACATGGGGGCCATGTGTTTGTCATCCTGCAAGATCTCTTTCGGAGTAGGAAATGATGGGATTCATCAGACGTTACTGTTCAGAATGATGGCTTCCTCTTTTGGGTCGTCAGAATTAATGGATCTTGGGCCTCATACCGTTAGCCAAAATCAGATTTCGTGCAACAGAAGCACAACGCCTGTCAACTTTTCAGTCAAGTGGATTGCTAAATTAAATGAGTTAAAGTTAAATAAATTTAATATCCCTCATACCTTTGTAATTGTCTAAACATTATTTTTTCTCTCTAACAGAAACATGCTGAAAATTATTTAAGCACTATCAGCAGAAAACTGTTAACTATTTCTTCTACTGATGATGAAGTAGTACATTCAAAAGAGCCCCCTAAATGGTAAGTGAAACAGCTGGTTTATTGCAGAGGCAGACGCAAGCAGCAAAGCAGAAAACCTGTGGTATCGGAATCTTGTAAAGCAAACAGAAGTATTGGCCCCGATGAGGTTATTTTGGTCACTTGCTATTTTGTTGTTTTTTTTTTTTTAAGTTAAAAAACAATACAGAAGTAAATGCAGTTCTAAGTAGCTACAGCAACCTTCTGCTAACTGCTGTGGTTTTTTTCGCTAAATGCAAATTGAAATAAAAATATAGTCTTTCAGATTCAACCAGATGGAAGCAGTATGGGTTTAATAGGTAAAATCAAAGTAATTTTTTAAAACCTCACTGTTTGTTTCTTTCTAAATCAGGGGCCTTCATTTTGGCGCTTCTCAGAAACAGCTTATTTTACCACGAGTACCTGTTGAGCCCATGACTGTCCAGGCATACAGCAAATCAGCACTACGCGTTTCTCAAAGTTCACAGGTCTGAAATAACATACTACTTATTCTGCCAGAGACCACATTAATAAATGAGACTGGTGTCTTGTAGGTTACTAGCCGTTCCCATAATGTTATATTCTGACTCTGCATGGATTCAGTTTTTGATAATATACCATCTATGACTGAAAGTGATAAAAAATTCTCAGTAGAGTGAGCGGGCTGAGAGATAGGAGCCTTCTTCCAGCCTCACAGTCCAGATGAAATCTAAGTTAGGAAGGGCTTCAGTATCATCATGGGTGCATCCAAAAGCCTTCCATTCTTTATTCCACCCTCCCCCAAGTATACTGTTAAAGAGTTCTGAAACCAGATGTTATTCTGCTTCAAGGTCCCAGTCCTGCAAATACTGTATGCTTAACTGTGATTCTGCAAGTAACATGTTTAAAATAAATGCAACTATGTATTGCAATAGCATGAGCTCAGATATCAATGTGTTGTTTGAGTCTAAAAGTGGTTGTCTTCTTTTTGTTTTTGCATAAAAGATAGGGCAAATTCTGGGAAAGACTTCTGTTCAGGTATAGGGTAGTGAACCTCTATGATAAATACAGGTTTTCTCCTTGAAATCTGATTTTTTGCTGTTTTTCATAAATGAAGTCCTTGTAAGAGCATTTAAAGCCGTCTTAAAATGTTTGTATCTGAAGTATTTTTTGCTCTTTTATTCTAAGCTGTGAATTTTGACTGGAGTGTTCAAGGTGGTTTCCTCAATCATATTTTAAAAACAAATGAAGGTAGTTGAATTGAAAAATACCTATTGTCACAATTTTGGGTTATTACTGTTTAAATCCAAGGGAGCTTTGAGTGAGAGCGAGCCTGAAGAAGAGGCTCTCGAGTTCCAAGACTGTTACCAGAAGCCAGGGATTGAAGCTACTTGAAATGGTATAATCAGAATGAGCAGCCTAACTCTTATATTGCTGATTAGCATTGTAAAAGAAGTCACAATATAAAGTAGTATTAAAATACTGCTTGCCCTTGAAATGATGGATAAGGTGCAGTGAGGTCTTTGATTTTTCTTTCCAGACCATATTCCAACCCTGTCCTATATGAATATACTTATATTTTGGGGGGAAAAAAGAAAAGTATCAGAGTTCAGCTACTCTGTAAAATCAGCATTATCTATGGTCTTCCAACTCTTCATGTGCACCAGTGAGCTTAATTGACAGTGGAGCACATGCTCTGTCCTGCCTTGACTTTGTCTTTTGTCTTTTCATTTCTGAAAAACTTCGGTGTTTTTCAAAATTCTTTTCCAGTCAAAGGAAATAGTGAATGGAATAGTTTTCTGTTTGCTGACAGTATTTCCGGGTACGCAGGCTTGAAGAAATCAATGCTTCAACTTGTAGAGGTTCTGAGAGAAATTAATAATTCATGCAGTAATATTTTTGTGCTTTGCACTCCATAGTACCCCATGCAAGAGTAGAAATGGAGCATAAGTTGTGTTTGTAGTAGTTAGGGTGGAACAAGGTTGGAGTCAAATAAGCACAGATGCTATTTTCACATACGCATTGCTAGAATACTTGTCATATGGGAAATAGCTTGCCCACAGGTGTCAGAATAGGCTTAAAATTATTGTTTACTCACACATACAGTATTTCTGAGTCACATCAGCAGCCAGGTAAGACTCTGCAACTCTAGCTTACAGGGGGAATTGTGAAGCACTGTCGTCGTCCCCGTCCCCCCTCTTTTTTTTTTTCTCCACTATGTGTTGTAATTGAATTTCTTCTAATAACGCTTGAGAACCATAAAGAGGTGTCTTCCTCATGCAGTAATGTATTGTATTAGAAACCATGCACCACATGCAAAACCGAATTACATAGTGAATCGGGTTTGTTGGCTTACTACATGATAAAAATGCCCTCCACTCTGAAATTACTTTTGTGTTGAAGTAGAGCAAGATTTGAACCATTTAACTGTACTGAACATGTCAACCTGTTCTGTATACTCCAGTATATTCCATGTTAATAATTGAGCACAATAATTCTCATTTTAATTGAGCATTATATTAGTAATAATGCACTATTCACGCTGCTATTCTCATCTTTTTTCTTATTCTGCATCAAGATGGTTCAAGATAGCTTAAATTTAAGACTTTGGATAATACAGATGGATGGATAATATAGATGGAAGAAGCCGATGATGCCCTCTGCTCTAGTTCCTGCAAATGTAGAATTGTCACTTGCCATACATCTAAGCTGACAAAGTAATTTTTATCAGGTTTTTTTATTAAGCATTTCAATTCTTGTTAACCTGTGTGGAGTCTGCCACTCCAGCATTGATCAATCTGAGTAGGGAGTCTGTATTGTGAATCATCTCCTATTTTAATTGAGAAAGTACTCAATTTTCCCCCAATTTTTGTTTAATAGCACAAGCAGTTTCATTTCTGTACAGCGGTGTGTTATAGTAATAAAATAAATACCACAAAATCACTGATGAGGTGAAAATTGAACTTTCTGTCTCTGTGCAGCCATGTGGGTAAAAGAGTAATTGGCTTGGATAATACAAACCCAAATCTAAATGAGCATCTCATTGATACATCTGCTTGTAATTACTATCAAAAGAAGAGAATACATTGTGCAGATAAATAAATTAAACCATTTTTAGTGCTTTCACAAAGTAATACAATTGTTTAACAGTTCAAATACACATCTAATGATTCTTAAACTTTTTATGGCATATTTTGTTCATCAAAAATAGAATTCTCATAAGTTTATTTTTACATTTATGCAATAGAAGCATCAGCAGAGAGTTCTTGTGTATAAATACATTTAGTTGGATCTTACTGTGTAAGGGAGCTTTTTGTATTCCTGTATCCATGTATTGGGAATTAAGCACCTACACTGCCATGCCCCCAGCTCCTCTGAATTACCTTAGCTCTGTTGACTTCTCTGGTGATACATTAGTTTCTGCCATTTGAGGATTCTTTCTTATTTGGCATCGGTTGGTAAATAAACCCTGCTGGGTGCAGGGTTGTCCTGCTTTCAGCTGGGATAGAGTTAATCGTCTTCCTAGTAGCTGGTACAGTGCTGTGTTTTTGAGCTAGGTATGAGAAGAGTGTTGATAACACGCTGATGTTTTCAGTTGTTGCTGAGTAATGTTTAGTCTAAAGTCAAGGATTTTCGGCTTCTGATGTCCAGCTAGCAAGAAGGCTGGAGGGGCACAAGAAGTTGGGAGGGGACACAGTCAGGGCAGCTGACCCAAAGTGGCCAGAGGGGTATTCCATACCATAGGATGTATATAAACTGGGAGGAGTGGGGGGCATGGGGGATTGCCGCTCGGCGACTAACGGGGCGTCGATCGGTGGTGAGCAGTTGCGTTGTGCATCACTTGTATATTCCAATCCTTTTATTATTACAGTGGTCATTTTATTAGTGTTGTCATTATCGTTATTAGTTTCTTCTTTTCTGTTCTATTAAACTGTTCTTATCTCAACCCATGAGTTTTACTTCTTTTCCCGATTTTCTCCCCCATCCCACTGGGTGGGGGGGAAGTGAGTGAGCGGCTGCGTGGTGCTTAGTTGCTGGCTGGGGTTACACCATGACAGGAGTCTAGTTAGCAATGTTACTGCAATAAGAGTGTTGGGAGATGCTACTACACTTGATACAGATCCAGGTGTAAACTAAAGCACACGCATTAAGATGAACCAAAATGTTTTCAACTTAAGAAACTTCTACTCTAGTAAAAATATATGGCACCGCTTCTGGTTTTTACAGAAAAAGGATATGCTTTAGATACTTCTTATAACAAGAAGATACTTTAAAAGTCTCCTTCTGTCCATCAGGATGTAAATCAATAATTTTTATTAGCAAAATAGTTGAAACCATTCTATGCAGATAATGCAGTACATTAAGAAACTACTCTGCTTTAATTCTTAATACAATAAGGATTTTTTATTTCCTTATTTACTTATAAGCAAGTGCTCTATCTGCATTGAGTCAGTGGGCCATAACTGATCCAAAGAAGCTGTCCTGGTCCATTAGGTCAATGATTCCTGAATTAAAAAGTCTCTGGCAAACATGGCCAAGGTAGATTGGATTCTTATTATCATCTGTGGGAAGAATGTACATATAACACCCTCCCAATAGATAGGGTGCCTATAAAACATTTGTTATAACACAGGTAAATGGAATTCACAAATGACCTATGTTAATCAAGGAAGTCAAACCTGACTGTCCTTTTCACTCAAAATTTAACTCAAAGGTGTGCAAATTTGGAAATTTCAGAGCTTGTAATGGAATTAATTGAATAAATTTTGGCAAAGTGTATCTGTGCATAGTAGTTGTATGCCTTGCTAAGTTTTCCATCTAATCAAAAGGCACTTATTCATTGCCTGGTTTTGTGTGGATAGTTAAATAACATGAATTTTTATTGTTGTTTTGCGAAGTTATGAACATGTTAGCCAATTCCTGCTTATAAACACTTCTGTCCTAGTGCAGTTATTTTAAGACTATTCCTGTTATATTCCAGCAGCAGGTGGAAATGGATATGAAAATTATGCTTGACCCAGAGAACATTGATAATAAAGCTGTTTTGAAACAACAGAACTATGAGACCAGGCTGCCACTTATAACTAAGAAAAAATCTGCTCCTGTAAGTAACTTATCTTATGGGCTTATTATATGCATTACTTTTCACTATGAAAGTTAATACAGATCAGACCTAAATAAATAAATTATTTTAGGTGAAAGTATCTCATAATTTCCTACTTTTTGACATTGATATGTAATGATCAAAACATTTTTAGTGACAGTAGTGGGGAAAACAAACCTGTAGCACAACAGGTTTAGGTAGCAAGACCCCAATCCAGCAAAAGTGTAAGTCCACATGGGAATGTGCGTGGTAAGTAGTCTCAGTAAAATCAGGGAGTGAAGATAAGCGAACTGGAGCTTGTGGAGTTTAGGATGTCACCCAAAGATCAAGGAAGAAGTAGAAGGGGTTTTGCTGACAAAAATGGGCTTTCAGTTGTTCATTCTTTGGCCATTTCTTAAAAAGACAAGAATATATTCTGTTTTCAGATGATAACAGGATTGTTAGGAGTAAGTGAAAAATGCTTGTACGTTGTTTTGATGCTCTTTTTAATTGACTTTTTTGAAAAAGCAATCCTGCCACAAGATTGTTGACCCCGACCAGAAATCATTGTCACTGAATCAAAAAAATAGAGGTTATACTGAAAGAGAATCGGAATCCTAGAGTGACCACGTAAATTTAGGTGTCATTTACATCTTATTTTTCTGACATGGTTTGAAAGGGAATGTCAAGTTCTATTTCTCAGCATCATGCTGGGACCACTTACTTTGGAATGTGAGGGACAGATTCAAATTCTTCCTTTCCATATGGAGATACTTCCAGGTCTTGTAGGTCCCAAGTGTCCTCACTATCAAGCTGCAAGGTATTCTGAAGCACAGCCTTTCTTTTATCTCTAGTCAAGCTGTTTCCTGTAGTACAAAACAATTATCTACCAAAGCTGAAACTGAGCACCTCCACAACACTCTCCTAAGAGTACCCTGACTAGTGGCCATCAAATCACCCTTCTCTATTCTTCTTTCTGGTCTGAGGCTGTTCAAGTTGTGCAAATGAAGTTTTGATTCTTCCAAATTTCTGTTCTGCAGCCGCCGCTCCTCTTAAATAAACAAATGAGCACGAAGATGATATTTTCTGCCAAGTATGCTTTTAAAAAAATTTACTAGGGACAGGCATCCCTCCAAAGATCAATTATGTTCACAAATTTAGCATAGCACTGTGGTCCACATGAAAGAATATGCCAAATGGTCTCACACAAGGATGCTCGTATACAATTTAATTTATGTAGTAGAAGCATTATGCAGCAAGCCCAGTGCTGTAAGAGGCATTCTAAGGTATTTGGTTTTAAAGAACATAAACAGAATCTGTGAATGGCACAGTTGTAAGCTGCCACTTATAAAAAATGATTTTTGAAAGCTGTTGCCCAGACTAAGAGGTGATTTGTCTAACCCTGTGATATAGAGTTAATTAGAAAAAAGCATCATGGCTAATAGCTTTTTAGAACCACTCTAAAACACTCACAGAGAGGAACATTATACTACTGCAGAGAGCCATGTGTTTTACCACTCTCACTGAAACATATACTGATCAGAGAAAACTTCTTAATGTTGACTTAAATTACAAACATTTAGTGTAAATTAGTCAAGCTCCCTGATACATATTTACAGTTGCTAAGGAACTGTTTATGACAGGGAGATGGGCTGAAAAAACAAGTAGGTATTTCCTATCTCTAATTTATTCTACAGCTTTTACTGAAGTAAGTGCTTTTTACAAGTTTCGAATCCCGTGACACCGTCTGTATTTTGAAATGTTCTGGCTTCACTGGGGGTAAAATTTTGCAATTGGATTTGCAAAATCCACTACTGAGATTGTGAATTACGGCATTTTTGTTAAATGTTAGGGGAGTGATACTTATAGATCACCAATAGTAACTAACATAAATTGATGTGTAGTTGCAGGTCTAAAATTATATGGTCTTTAGTTTTGGAAAAAAAAAATAAATCAAAGTAGCTACAAGAATTAAGTTAGGAGCTACCTACCCTGTTTTTACTAATCAGCCATTAGAGGGCAATATTTGTACGCACACATGCGGGCACACACACGCACGCACACATATACCCGTGTACATGCACTAGATATGTACGTAAGTTCACAGATTATCTCTCAAAAAAAAAAAAAATTAGGGGCAGAAGGACTCTTATTGAAGTAAATTAAAAATTAATTGCATGGTTAACTGCATTCAGGTTTTTTCCAAGAGTTGTCAGCATCTGAGTTTTCAAGGAGACCTGAGCATTTAAAAATGTGATGAGATTAAAAACACACTGGTTTTGAGGTGACTAGATAGGTCAAGCACAAATCTACATGGACTTTTTATTATCCTGCCATTTGAGTAGTTTGAAAAATTATTAGTAAGGATCTCATTGTTTCATGAAAAATATCTTCTTTTCTTGCTCTTTTGGTATTATAAAGTTGCTGACTCTGGATTTTATGGCAGAAACTAAGAACAATTAACTATTGCCCTTTTGTACTTTTTTGGGTCTGATAAGCACTAATGCTTCATTCTCTGTAAAGTTCTATAGTTATCTTAAAATGAGGACTGTAATTCTGTTTGAAACACCATGGGCAGTCTGGGCATCACTTTATTTTGTGGCCTATATCTGGATAACAAATGAAAAATGATGAGTAGATAATTATTAAATATGTATACTTCCCATGGAGCACCTAGCAAAACAAATAGTAATCTGAATTGCAGCAAAAATAATTCTGACATACTGCTGCAATGTAGAAAAGTTTCACAACTATACCTTTCATTTTCATAGGACTGCTGTTCTTTTATAGAATTATACTGGCATTTTTTGGTCCTTGTTTTCTTATAAATGTATATTATACTGTAAACTTGAGAATCTTTTAATTTATTCATGAGGTAGAATTTAATATGGCAATGATTTCTAGTCTTTATGAGTTGCATCTTATTTAGTGTGGCTCTGATGGTGGTGGCAACGATTTTGTGTCGTGGTGGGTTTGGTTTTTTTTTTTAAGCTAACTTATTTGAGCACAACCATTCTAATCATATCCTGTTATTCATTCTTTGTTCAGTATTTGCATCATGCTAATCACTAATGCTTATCACTGAAAGCCTATGTGTTTCCAAAATTACAAAGTAAGGCGAAGCGGGGCAATTCTTTTCATTTCAAGTGACTAGAAGAAGTTGTAGAAGAAAACCAGGTCTTTTGGTCCTCCAAACCTGATTGTGTTTTAAACCTGTGCATATGGCTATAATTACAGTCAAATCATAATTTGGCAGTGGTAGCAGAATGAGATTTAAACAAATCGATGTTACACTACAGTAATTCAAAATAAGCTTGTTGCATTTGTATTATGGTATGTAATCATAATAAGCAGCACAGTGAATTAATAAAATCTTGTCACTAAAAATGAAAAGGAAATAATCAGTGAGATAGAGTTAACTTAACAGATGACTATAGTCAGCATCCTTTCAACCTAGAAATGGGAATGTGAAGGTCACCCCCATCTCAGATGACAAACGTAGAGCATTTTGTTGGTAAACAAATTAATCTCTTGAAAGGTCACCATTTGTTTTAAGTTTTTATCCAGTTCTTGTCATCTGGAATTGGAGATTGACTGTCATTTTGCTAGGTAGGGGTGCAGCCGAAGCTGCTGAAGCTGTTTCTGTACATATCAGCATTCCTTGACGAAACTCAGTGCCTGATTGTGATGCCATGGGCTGCTGGTTTACAGCTGTCTCCGGACAAGAATGGAGGCCCACCCCTGAATTCCAATAAATCGGTCCTGCATATTCTGCCTCGTGTAAGCTGGCCCTTTTCCCACAAGTAAAATGTATTGTAGTTCAAGCCAGCAATTATCTTTCTTACTTCCTTCTGTGCTGCTTCTGTTGCCTTTTTCAAAAAAGCAGATGTGGGATTCACCGAAGTTCTCCATCTATTCTCTTTTGCACCTGTTATGGCAGAATTTTGATAGCGGTAGATTTCTGGGAGAGCTAGCAGTAGGCCATAAAAGGAACAAAGCTTGATTTTTCCACGTACATGGAAAATTGACAGTTCAGAGCCATCTCTGGTTACTTTAGGAGCTTAAAGTAGGTAAGAATAACATATAAGACCTGTTGATATTGAAGGTTTAATGCTGGGCTTTCTGTTTAAATTGGACTTTATTTTCTGTAGATAAACAAAACCTGAGGGAAATAATATGTATTAATAGCTTAGTATTGCATCTAAGGGAAACTATTAAAGGTAGATAAAATGCTGGACGATGTAAATCGGAATGAGAAGGACAAATTTTAATTTTTTATACAATTTTCCTACTCAAAAATCTTCTTGAATAAAAAGACAAGAAGTCATAAAAATTTTTTCATGTTTTAAATCTCTTACAGAGACTATTACAAATTTGACTCATCTGACTTTAGAACAGTTCCACAACACTGGTGAGAATTTGTCCTTTACTTAGCATTCAGTGTTTCCACAGTGAATTCCATGTGCTGGTTTTTAGACTTGGAGGACCAAAATTAGGTTATTTGAAACCAGAGTTAAACACTTACTTTATTTACTATTTATTAATAAGATTATTTGGCTCGATTGTCAGAACAAGATTCTTTTTCCCTCTAGAAACTGATAGACAACGCAAGTGTGAGTGAAACTATTCGATACTGCTTCCTTGCTTTGCCTCAGGGTGTAAATCAGCAAGAAGAAATGCATCCATTTAGATTGTAAAGCTGTGAAACTATAAAATGCAGTGAAATCCTACAGTAATTCTCATCTAGACAAAACCAAAGCTGACCTGATCTATTGTGGGTCGTAGACTCAAGATTGGACTTGATGTCCTTTGAGAGCAAAGAGTGAAAATCACTCAGCATCTCTGCCTTTACTCCGTCTGAGTTTTTTACAGTCTGAACTGATTTTGTCCCATTGCTTAAAAATTAGATACCTCCTCCTCCTGCATGACCAGCAGGCTCTGTTGATTTGTAACACTTGGGGGACAGACCCATTGAACCCTCTCAGTATCCTTCCATACTCACATATAAATTCTTTCTGAATTACTTACCAAAGCAGCTTTGCACCTCTCTTAAAGGAAGTTTGTCTGAACTGTACTTTCTTAGTTTGCTTATGTAATAGCATGATCAGGTAGCTTCAAAAGCCTTTCTCAAGTCAACATAAGTAGTACTTACTTTTTCTACCCCATTCACAATGCTTGCTAACCTGTTGTAGAAAAAAATTAGATTGGTCTGACAAATTTGATCTTGACAAATCCAAGTTGCTCATTGATTTGCTACTTTCCAGATGTTTATAATTAACTTGTTTGATTATTTGTTTTAAGAATTTTTCCAAGAATTGTAGTTAAACCAATAGGGCTAGAATTCCTCAACACGTCCTTTGCCCCTTTCCAAAGATAGGCACTATGCTCTATTCCAGTCTTCTAGTATATCCTCCATTTTATAAGAGTCCCGCCAGCAGTTCTGAGATTGCTTTAGACAGTTCTCTAAGCATCCTAGAACGTATTTTATCAGGACCAGCCAATTTCAAAACCTCTGAGCACTGTCTGATCTGTTTTGCCCTTAAGATAGCCCAAGACCTCTTCCCTTTTACACTCTAATTAGAGTGAGTTGATTCAACTCATAACTAGCTGCTTTTTTAATGATAATTATGAATCTACTTAATGATGTCATTTTTATTACCCAGAATTTTCTTTCTACTTGTATCTTGTTTTGTTGTACCTGTTTAAGCAAACAAGAAGCAGTCATCGATATGCCCATTTTCTGTTTTCTGTATGCTTTCTTCTTCTTTTGAGATCAACAAAGAACATATGATTCATCACGTTCGATGACTTGCTATCCTTCCTACCTTGCTTCATGTCCGGAATAGTTTGAGCTTGTTTCTCTAGTACTTTTTATCTGTGGAACTGACAGTTCAATGGAGTTGCAATTTCTTCCAATTAGACTTGCCTTCTACAAGCTCTTTCCTTTCAGTTTCCTGAGCGTATTGAAAACTGACTTTAGTTCCATTGATTTTAGTTTGTTATGCTTCCTCCTTCCCTTTATAGGGATTATGAACTGTGTACATCAAATCTTGATAGGAACTTCTTAATAAAAAATATGAAGGTAGGTGGCAATTTGAAGATAACCATGACATGATAGATTATTATATACCTTTTCTACCATTACTATCAAGCTCTGTGGTTTTCTGATATTTTCTTATCAAACCTCATCTATCTAATCTTCCTGGTTGATAAACTGTAATTTTGATACATGCTAGTACTCATCTTTTCTCTATATTTAATACTAGTCTCTATTCTTATACTGGGGAAAAACATATTTATAAAGATATTTAAAAAAAGAAGTTGTTCTAGTTAAATATTGCTGTCTAGGTAAAAAGAAAACAAATAGAGAACTAATCGGAAAATCCCTGTAGTGTTACAACAAGTGCCCTATTTAAAATGAAGCAAAAAGAAAAAAGTCAAGTGGGAGAGGCTTATCCACAGGAGAAAAACACTTTGGAAAGGGTAATAGAATTGTTTGTCTCATGTCCCAGGTTAATTACACTCAG
>VYZV01032034.1:33558-59491 GCA_013401275.1 Pandion haliaetus | reverse complement strand
TCAGACTATTTAAGCCCTAGTTCCTTTGATAGCACTTAAGCCTTCGCTCTGCTTCAGAACGATACAACTGTGCAAAGTAATAGCCGGTTTCTACTATTCTGCTGTATACTACCTACATACACTATGTGAGCTGCATTTAAAAACTTGCAAACGTTATCTTTAATAACTTTGTTCAGAGAAAATATTGCCCCATTATTTCTAGTAATCCTTAGGCAAAATCTAAAGATAGGAAGTAATATTATTTAATTATCTGAAGTAGTTTTCAAAACTGACGGGAAGTTTTAAAGATTGACTACTCTATTCCCATGGCTCAAATGACTGTTATTAGCTAGGAAGTTATTACACATTCTTATCCATTATAAATTATTTACACATTTAACCTGAGAGAGTGCTTTCTAATGAGCAAGTGGTATTTAATCAATATGCAAATGGTGTCAAAGTAAAACTAAGTTTTGTTTGAACTTAGTTGATATGAATAAATAAACTTGAAAGCAGTTGATTATAATTACAGTTTTATTACTGCCTAAAAATGCCTAGTATTTGAGAGATACTATAAATTGTAATTGATTTTTATTTGATGGCTAGTGCTGATAATTCAACATAAGAAGAGAGAGCAAAGCACAATCAAATAATGTGTTACAGAAGACAAGTAAAATGCAATCTGAAATGACAAATTTAAATAGAAAGAATGAGACAAAATTAAGAAAGAAGAAAATAAATCCTCATAAATTTGGGGTCTATAAAGTACCACTGCTGCAACTTGCTTGTATAGCCCCATATGTATCTCTTATTTATCAGCCAGGTAAAAAGAACATCCACCAGAAAAGAATGCCATTCAAGGATATTTATGGATGGCTGAGTGAAGAAGCTAGGATTTAATTTGGAAATACTTGCACAACGGATTTATTTTTTGACTGAATCTTATGCTAAGTCTCAGCTCAACTTGGGATTGTTACCTTTTTCCTTAGTCATCGTTGAAGCCTTCATTTCTTTTCCTTTTGAGGAGTCTGGAGAAGATATCAAAGACAAAAATAGAAAGAGAAAGTTAGTAATATAAGTATATACTGTGCCCATCAGTACTGTAAAAAACGTGCATAACACCAGATCAACCAAATGTGCCAAAGAGATAAATGTTAAGAACTAGGATTTCTGTTTAGTTCAATAAAAGGCTCAGCTTAAAATTTGAAAGCAAACCGAAAATACTTCCCACTAAATTAGCTGATGAGTTTCTGCAGTTCAAACCATGCACTCATTCCTGTGCAGCCTATTGTTTCAGCCTGTCGTGTGAATTCAGTAGCAGCTCTGTTACTAATTCACTCAGAATAGACCAGTGCTCCTGCTGCAATACTGTCTGTGCAGGTCAGACAGCAGTTAAAGAACACCACAGTAAGGATTATGATTTGATTATTTCTGAACCATGTCAGACACTGCTCCTTTTGATATATCAGATCTATTAAGTGAGAAGAAGCTAGGTTTATTTCCTTTTCACCAAAAGCATGTAATTCAAAATACATTGAAACTGCAATGAGATACCAACAGACCCTTTGATGAGGACTGCTGGTTATTTCCCAACCACATAATGATAAGACATTACCCTTTTCCTTTAAGGCTGCTGGAGGCTTCAAATCTTTTCTTTTACCAGCCTCTAAAAAGAAACATTTAACATTTATCATGAGTCAGGTTAGAGAAATAAGATGACACTTGAAAAGAAAGCAAGTCAAACAATTTGATGTGTAGAGAGCAAAAAAGATGTAATAATTAAATGGATTTAACAGCACAGAAATAAGAACAGGACAAAACAACAAGGTCATTCATTCATCCTTTTAGACTTGGATATGCAAAATGATAAGCCTTCAGTATGTCATTAGTTTCTTCACATTTTGAAGACACTGTTAAGCTCTCTCTCAAGTAGGCAATGAAGAATAATAATTTACAAAGAGGAATTCTATAGAGCAGTTGGCATCAATGGATTTTTCTTTTGCTGAACCCAAATAAAAAATCAATCAACATTGATACAATTAAAATATTAGGAATACTGGTCTTGAAAGCTAGAGGCTGCTGATAAAGGTAAGTGGGAGTTTTCTTTATTCAGGACTGACAAAAGGACCAGTTACTCATTCAGGCCTCCGTTATTCTTTTAATATCAAAGAGGCCATATGGGTATTGCCTGTGAACAGGATTTCACTTCCTGCATATATATAGCCTTTTAAAATCACAGGCAAGCTGGGTATAAAATAAGAGCTGTGCTCATCCTTTGAATATACATTCATATAATTTATGTCACAATGAATAGCCCAAGAACATAATTCTATATCTAATTTTTCTGCAGTATATGACAAAGTATTAAAGAAGATGAGAAAAAACATTGATATTCTAGTTCTCTTTCCTGTACTTGACAAGGCAGAACCCAAGGACAAAAAAAAAAATCCAGAAGTTGGCTAAGCATAAAGGAAAACTATGATCTTCTTGTGGTGCCCAGGTGAGACGCATGGACTGACAACAGTGACAAAGAGGAGAATCCTGAGCCCCAAGTGGTTCCCTGGCTCATTCCCCAGAGTTTTCACAAAGAATAATACATTCCTCCTGGAAGTGCATCACTTTTCTGTATGTCTCTTCAGTACTCTGCACTACGCCAGCCATAATCTGGACTGCACTGAATATCTCCAACTTCCAGAAAAATGGGACTTTGTCACAATTTGGACCTCTGATGTGCCTTTATAGCTCAGGAACAATGCACAGTTCTGCTAGTCTCTGCTGTTTCCCTTAAATTTTTGAGCTGTTTCAGTACTGTCCAGGAAGTCATCAGTGCCCATGAATCCTGTAATTCTTTGTGTTAGTGTTCAATACATGTCACATTGCAACAAATAGGGTTGTCTCCAAACAGACACTATCAAACAATCTGTGCCTCTGCGTGCACAGCTGGCAGGCCACCCTCCTGCAACTGAAATGGTTAGAGACATATGTGTCCGTGTTGCCAACAAATTAGGAGAAACCCCTGACTTCTATCAGTTACCCTCCAACACCTGGATCTGCCAGTAGCCTCAGCCAGTCTCATTCACAGTCAACCACATTCTTGAGCCATAGCTACATGGATCAGATTTAGTCTAGTTCCCTGCAGGAATGTCCCCACTATGAGATTTAGACAACTTGGTTTTGACAGACTAACATCCAAAGGTGGTTTAAAAACACATTTTAGTATTTCCTCTAGGATGCAAATTCAAATCTCTGCTTTTAAAAGAAGCCCAGGTAGTTACTGGGGACCCTACCAGGCATCTGTACAGCGTGAATGTTGTTAAAAACAATATCATGGATAAAATAATCTAAACATCAGCCAGGATGGGTTTGGCTTTCCATCCTCGTATATTCCTAGTCAAGATCTGTTTCTAGCATTGAAGAGCTGTTCTGATATTCAGTTCTGAATTTCTTAACTTCACTTACCTTTTTCCTTTGACTCCTCTGGATTCTTAGGATTTTTTCCTTTCCGAGGGTCTGTGGGGAGATAATTAAGTTTTTGAGACTTAGAACATAGGACTGCCCTTCTACACTTAAAAGAAAAAATAACAAATATTTAAAAATTAAGACTAAAATTGTGAACATAAACGGATGTGACCTTGACCTGTCTTTACGTCCTATCTAGTGACCACCTTATATATTTTAAGGTGCAATAATGTTGGTAGCAAATGCAAGAGTAGAAGTTACTATAGATCACGTTGTCTGTAGAGACCTTGCAGAAAGGAGAAATCAAAAAGGAGGAGGGGAAAATGCAAGTAATGACGCAGGATTAGAAATTCTTAGGGCATTATCCAAAGTTTCATGAAGACAGGAAGGATTATTCTGTTTTCTCCGATGGGCTGGAGCCCAATGTTTTGCCTCAGTCCTTCAGGGATCATGCATTCAGGGCCAGCAAGCACAGGAAAAACATACATTATGTTGTATAAACAACTAATATTTAATTTTTTTTAAAGCAATAACCTCTTGACATCTTAAGTGTGTGTATAAAGGAATATTAGGAGGAAAGTTTTTTTCTGAAGTGAGGAAGTAATATCATAGGCTTATGAATATATGTGGTTTGAGTGAGAGAATATCACAGCTTGCAGGATGCTGAGTATACCCAATTACACTCCATCTGACAGGATATAGCACCTCAACATCTAGAAAAAACATACCATTTATTCCAAATTAAAGTTAACCAAATCTTCAGTAAAACAGATAAAGCTAAAAGAAGATCCTTTCCAAAATACTTTTAATTCTGATCATCTTCCTGGCTGCCACGGTACCAGGAAGCAATCCCACTTATCCATCTGGTTTTAAGTGTGAGTTGTAGCAGAAAAAGTTCACTTTCAGGGTAGCTGAAGCTGTTGGAGAAATTACACAGTTCAGGGATAGGTACTTAAATTAGGAGCCTGGTCTTCCCAGCAGCATGTGGGCTCCTTCAGGGAACTGAAAGAAAACTTTCAGTGTGAAGACTGAAACCCTTTGAAGGATCCTCTTTGTTGACTGTATCAGAAGCCTTGAGACAACAGCTACCCAACTGGACCATTTTACTTTGTGTGCACATTTGTGATCTCAAAGATCAGCAGCCGCTGTTACAGCCACAAACCATGGCCTTTGGCCTTGTGGGTTTGGTGGCATATGACCATGACTCTTTTTGGTGCAGGACACTTTCCATGGTGCACCAACATCCCCACTCTCGGAGCCAAGGCTACTGAGATCACCAGTCCTGCTTCCCTTCCAGGGAGCAGGTTTTCATCTTCAGGGGTGTAAACAGGGACTCACTGAAGACTTTTCAAAATTCTGCTCTCCACTGACCACTTTCCTGCTGGTCCCAGAAGAGGAAAAACAAAGTTGGCTTAAAGCCAACATTCACCTTGCTGCTTTCCTCCCACACCCTACTGCAGGGGTGAAGCTGGATCAGGTTAGGAAGATGGTATAGAAAGATGTAGCAGCAGCAGTATGTGAACTCTTCAAGATAAAGATCTAGTTCTCATGCAAATGACAACAACAAATAAGTAGGCAGCAATAGGAGGAAATACTAACTGAACAGACACTGCTTTTCTGTAGGTGAGTCTCACAGCATAACTTTCTACTTCCAAAGAAAGAAAATACTACAGGCAAGATGTTATTTCATTTTGATTTTACTTTAAAGGAAGAAGCAGCATTGCATAGCAAGTGCAAATCAACACATTTGTTTCTTTAATGACAATGTACTATTATGTATATGGCAAGAAAAAAATACACGCTACTGACTTATTTCCCTTACCAATCTGTGCATAAAAATAAATAGGCTTGTTATCCACACATAACTGACAAAAGAAAAGATGCAAAGGTATCCCAAAGCATGGCAAAAACAAACAAGAGGGAAAAAAGGAGCATTTGTTTGGAAAACAAATCATGGAACACAGGGTAAGAGTGAGTTTACATTCACAAATGCTGTCACTTTAATAACTTGGCATAGTGCAATTCTAGTGAATTTCTTAGAAAAATTCAGTGAGGAGTTATATATGATATATCATGAGCTTTTAGTGCCACTGTTAGAGACTCCAGATGAATGAGCTTCTACTCTGATTAGCTGGGAAAGATATCTACCAAAAAAACAGATGGCAGATTATACCTTAGAATTTCATTGGCCTCACATTATTTGAATATGCTTTTGTCAACAGAATATCAGCTTTTATATTCATTATTGTAAGTAGGCTTCTTTACTCTTCTTTATTTCAGGAAAAAGCTGAAAAGCTACTTATAAATTCAGAACAAGTGTCGAGATGTCCTTTATCACAAGACAATGGAAAGTATTCCAGTGTTCTCCTTAATTACTACCAATAAAATTAGACTCTAAGATTGAAGACCTTTTATTCACCTCATAAAATAGATAAGGTAACGTGAGGTTGTGATCTCTATAGTATCCCAGCAATAACTCCCAATTTAGGGATTTATTTTTCCTGTCTCTACTTTCAATAAAAACACTATGCATCAGTTTATGAAAAATAGCCTGCTTTATGATAAGGTTTTTAGTCTGGACATCATCCTTGTTCATTCAAATTTAGCCCATCCTTCAAACAGAATGAGATATGGTGATGCCTCTTTTATTGCACAAGGTGCCAGGCAAACATTAATCATCGCAAGGATTTAACACCTCATCTAAAAATGTTCTTTCATTTGGTTTTACATGAATAGTAACAAACTCCCAAGATACATAATTAGCACATATATGCAGTCTTAAAAATCCTTACTTTCCCATGTCCTTCAATGTATTTTTATTTGCCAGAAACATCCACTTCAAGAAACAGATTGTAAGACACCAAGTTGCAAAGAGTGAAAAGAAGGCCCCTATAACCTGGTCAACCTTTACAGAGAAGCACTGAGGAGCCTTGAAGAGGTGATGGGGAAGGGAAAGGATGGCATACAAATAAGGTTTTGATTAACTTCTAAGCTACAGATTGGGCAAATATGGTGACTGAAATTGGCGATTTATAGTGCTAAATATATATTTATGTAGCAGAGGAATCCAGAATGCAACAGAGAAAGCACATAGCCCAGAAAGGCATCAAGATTTCTAAGGGTTTCTCCCACACAGCTTTCTAAGTTCGTCCTGTGGAGTCTTTGCTGCCAATGTATTTTGAACTGAGCTGTTCAGCTTGATAATCAGCACCTGCATTTTAAGACACAGACACTGGTGCAAGTTTGATGCTTATTATGGGAAACAGCAATGGCCACATCAGCAAGTGCCCTTGGAACCTGAGGAGCCAGGCTTAGCCATGCTGGACATTGCCATTGCTGCAGCGGCTCAGGAGCCTGAGGTGCATTTACAGCTGTGTTCAGCATCAAGTTGTAGGTTGAGCTCTTGCTGTTAGCAGCAATAATGCACTGGGCGTACATGGCTGTACTACATGGGGTAAAGAAAGTGGTGTGGAGCTCTAGTTGGTAACACTTTGAGTAGCATGTTTGAATTTTTACAGAGATTTTTGCCTTGCTTTACTAATTATGCAGGAAATCTGATATAATATGGCCTGCACTTGATATTTAAAATAAATTCCTGCCTGTCCCTTTCTAAAGGCTGGGTGGAGAAGGTCTAACCTCCTCTGTCATGTTAGAAGGGCCTGTTAATACCTAGTGATTGAAGTTGCTGACCTACTGAGCACGAGCCCAGGAGATTAAAGCAACGCCGTGGGAGCACTCGGTGAAGGACGCTCTACAGAAGCTTGCTCAGGGCTGGCAAACGCCTTTCCATTGGTTCTAAACAAACTCTTGCCAAAGAGGAAAAACATTTTTGGTCTCCTCTCTTTCTCCCCCCCTGCCCCAGTAATCCTTTGAAAGGAGCAGCAGGCTGAGCGTATCTGCTCCACACAGAGGAGGGGACAGAACTGTCACTTGAGTGCCTCTTCTAATTTTTCAGTGCAACCCCATCAGGGAACAACAGTTTATAGGCAGTCTGTGGAGAGGGCCACCAGACCCCAGGAGAGTTTAGATAGACAGATCTGGTCTACATAACTAAGCTTATGTAAACGGGGCATGTGTACATTAGGAGTAGAATACACATAGAAGAACAATACACGAACCACAGGATTTGCAGATTATTATAATTTAATATTAATTTGTGTATAAAGAAGTGATTAATTAGTGATTGCCCAATTAAACAAGAGTGAGTGAATGAACACAGCTTCCAGGATTTTGAAAATATGTCTAGTAATAAGATTATTCCTTCTTTTGTTTTAAATTTTTTTCGTTTTTCCATAACGCTTGAACTAAACTCTTCATTCAGTTCTTTGTTTGAAATAGCATATAATGACTACAATTTAGAATAAATAGTAATATGTCGATCTATATGGTAGATCTTTTTATCCTGCAGAACCTAAAGAACATGTCAAATAAAACTTAACCATAAATCACTTTTCCTTTCAAATACAGCTGTCTCTAAAAAGGAGGGAAGCAATGAGATGGGTAAAAAGGACCCAGCAAAACAATGGATGAAAGGAAATTCAGTTGAGCTAACCATCTATTCTGACCAAATTAAAGACGACATGGGAACTGTTTGATAAAAAATAAGAAATAAAAGAAAAAATTCAGACCAACTCTAATGTTGCAGGTGGTTGACCGGATGAAGCTATGGGGTTTTAACTATAGCTTTTACAGAGTCCAGAAAGCACATTACCCTCATATGCTCATAAACTTTACTTTATTCCTTTTACGTCCACAGGTTTATGCAAGCATTCAGTTCTGACTTTGTTAACTGGCTCCTCTTAAACACTTTGCATTGTTCAGAAGGGCAAGTTCTTAACTATTACTCAGAGGGCTTTTGTGATATTAATTTAATTAATTTTGAGACTTCTGAATGTTAGTTGGCTCACTATACTCTATGTATGTCCTTTTTTTCCTCATGCTATAAATCCTGTAGAATATTGTAACCAATTAAATGTTGAGCAGTTCAGATTTATAATGGGAAAGATTTATAATGATTATTTAAAAATTAGCATCTTCATTCTACTTTGTGTAGTTTGAACAAGTTTTATATTCTAATGTGTATTCTTACCTTTATCTTTTAAAGCTGTAGGATTCTTTCCTTCCTTTTCTTTGGCATGTTCTGTAAAAGTAATTTATTATTCTTCAAGCTAGAGTGATAAAATGTTAACATCTAATACCTCTGGGATAATGATTGATTGAATAATTGGTGGTTTCTAACTGAGCCATGATACCAATTAAAAGTGTAGTACAAAACTGTTTTTCATCACTTTTAGCATGCTCACAAAGTGAAACCATGAACTTTTCTTAAGTGTGATGAAAGAACAAAGATCACTCAAAAGTTATTTCACTTTGCAGCTTGTAATAACATTAACAAGTGTTCCTGAATTCTGAGTTTGGACTTCTAAGTTTTCATACAGATGCTTCATATTACCAAGGCTCTATTTGCACTTCTGATCCAGGTAACGCCAATTATGTTTTATCATAGATTTACTGAAATAGTATTATGCTCATAAATTCCTAACTAAACTATACTGTAAAAACAAAATGGCCAATGCATTGCAAGATTTTTTTCTTGATGCACATAGATCTTAGGGTTTTATACAGTTTTGTCCTGCTGTGTTACCTTTATCTTTTGTAGCAGCTGGAGATTTCAATTCTTTCTCTTTTCCAGGATCTGTAACAGAAGTATTCACACCGATAAAGAGACAGTCAGAAGCCATAACTGAATGAAATTATGAGATCTAATCATAAGAGAGAATGAAGCACCTAGATCATATGTGAGGCTATAACTGTATATTGGAAAAAATAGTGAAAAACGGAGTGGCTGGGAGAGTTGCACAAAATTCACCTGTTTCTGTTCAGCGAGTTTAGTCCACAAAATGTGTTTTATCGATTTAACTATGAAATCTATAAAATTTGCAAGCTTCAACTTAATATGGGGTAAGGTTAGTTTTTTAACTTCCTTAACCAGAAAGGACAAAACTGACCCTTTGCCAATTTTGACTCATCAGAGCTGGCTGTGGCCTACTTCCCTCAGCTGGGATTGTCTATTTTTGGTGAGCAACTCCAAGGGTGTCCTTACTGAAACTATTTTTTTCCAAGGGTCACATGCGTATCAAATCAAGAGACCAACACAATAGTGACAATAGGAGGATGAAGAGTTGTTTTTATTCTGCCTACAGAGAAGTAGTGAAGATGGCTAGGCCACACCATCCTTGATGGATACTCTATGAGGAAGGGCAGTTAAGGCGTAAGAAATAATATGAACCAGACATAAAACAAGAATTCTGTTTCAGACAAAATGTGAGATTGTCATTCTGGGCTGATGAAAGCAAGGTCTCCAGGGCTTCTCCCACCAATATTAAAAGGACAGATAAGACTGTCCCAAAACAGGCTAGTCAGAAAGAACAGACTTGGATTTTGAATTCTTGCATGTTAAGTGAGTGTTTTAACTGTCTGACTACTGGTTACACTGGTTTATACATGTTATCTGAGAAATACTAATTAACAGGTATTTTCTGAAAAAAAAAAAAACCCCAACAAAAAAACCAAACAATGTTCTCCATCAGATATGAAGAAAAGATTCTTTCTATTGAGAAACTCAGCAGCAATTCAGTGCCAGAAGATCATAAAGAACTCTGTTAGAATACTCTCTTGGTTTCTACACATAGAATAAGAGGTCAAGACTCCTAATGAGGAAGAGGTTGTGTTTAGCAGATAGATATGAAACTTGCAGTAGCTACAGTGATAATTGTTTACTGCCTTAAGCACACACAATTCACAAATTGTTGCTTTTGTTATAAAAGCATGGAATGTGTCAGATAGTAATTTATCATGGTATCAATAAAGCTTCTTGTTCATGATTTAGTATTCAGCTCCGTGTAAGACAAACTGAGCTCATGGGGAATCTGAATTGAAAGAATCCAGGAATAACAAAACTTTATTTATGGTAGAAGTAACAATCAAGTGGAAAAACTTAATTTACTGTTGACATTGAAACTCCAGTTTTGCTGGGGTTGACATCAAGAGAGAAATGTTTCATTATTTTCCTCCTACATTGTCCTTCTAAAAAGGCAATACTTCCAGATGATGTAATTATTAAAGGATAAGACTTGGGAAATGAATTTGATGAACAAGACCAAAAGTGTACTTTTATTGTAATAAAGCTGTCTCTTTCCATCCTTACTACATCCCAGACATCTGCTTCAGAACCTACTACTGCTTTCCTGTTTCTACCTTCAGGTTTTAGACTCACCAGTTTATGATTCAGTCACTAATTTCAAAGTGAGAAAACAAACATTTTACTGCAGATGACTGTGAAGCATATACAGTGGAACTAAGTATCTCTGATAGTCCTAATAAAAAGCCAACACCAATTTTTAAATATTATGTTAATGACAGAAATCTGTGCTAACAAAAGTAAAACTCAGTGAGAAGACTGAAAAACTTGTACTTCTGTGCTCATGAGTTATGAAAAATTCCCAAGAGAGATTCCATGTTTGATACAATGGTCTCTAAAAAAAAACCAAAAACAAAAACCAAGAGTAGAGTGGAAGACACAGACTTTTCTCTATATCTTTTTTTTTGTGATTCACAATTCAAATAAAGATTTTGTGATTAATACAAGAATATAGGTAACACAGCTAAATACATTATTATGCCTTTACCAAAATAAATCATTTCATGCACAATATAAACCCTTTACTTTCAGAAGCCTGCCTGTAAGAACTTAAAGTTGTTGTGCACCTCCGTTATTAAGAACGTAGTTACATAAACTGTTGCAGAAGATGTTACCTCAATGATGCATTTTGAAAAAAAGAACATTAAACAATTCTGAACGGAAAGATTAAGTCATTACTGACAAAGCTAGAAGTCCCAGGTGCTCCCCAAACAAGGAAACCTTTGGGAAGATTTGGCAGAGATAGTTGTCATCTCAAGGAGAAAAAATGCCTTTTAGGATGGTATGGCATGTGACACAGATGCTGCCGAAGAATTTAAAAAATGACCCAGAACTGACCTGGAAATAGGAAATTAAAGTGTAAATAAACACCAGACATATTCTGTAGTGCTGAACTGACCGAGTTCTGTTAGACAGTCTGCCGTAACTTGGCAAAATGACAACATGTAGCACAAATCCCATGACAAGAGCCTTGCGTTACTTGCTCTGTACTGATTTGCAGTGTTAAGCTCATATTGACATCAGAATACATAACTGAGACCTGTAGTGAGCATAGCAGAGAGAATAATTTTGCGTGGAAAATAATAAATATAAACTTTATAAACAGTTTTTTTATGCTGCTATTGCACAAGTTTCTTCCTTTTGTCAAGGAAGAATATACAGTATTGGGATGAAACTTCTTCGGCTTAAACAGACAAGAATTTCTCAGCATATCCATTATTACTATTATCAGCTCTGTTATATCAGTTCTAGTCAGTCTAATCAACTGTAATCTGCAATTCTTACTAGCAGCAGGAGCTTTCATACTTCTTTTTTTCATTTAGAGATCTGACATTGCTTTATCAGTTATAAGGAGAAGCAATATGTAAAACTAGAGCTTACTTCCTTTTTTCGGCTTTGGTTTATCTGAGGATAGAGAAGGGAAGGGAAGCAAAAGGGAAAAGAAAAAGGAAATATTAGAATACATGTTCACACAGGCAATTATTTTTAATACAATCAGCTAATGAAAATGTATTTAAATGTATATTGTCCCTAAATGCTTAAATATATCTTGAAAGTGATTTCCACTCCATTGTTGCTTGACAGTGTATGTGAAAAAAGTTCATGGGTCCCACCTCGTACCATGCAGATATGCAACAAGAGCATAAAAAACCCCAGTCTCATATGACCTGCTTTAACTGATGGTAATTAACTCCTTTCTTAGTACTATTGGATATCAAGAAAAAATCTTTGCCTTTTCCTCATTTCTTTTAAATATTAATTCTCAGTTGCATTAATAACAGGCAGTAACTCCCTGGCAAGTGTCTGACACTTGCTCGTGTCATTTTTTCAAACAAATAGGGCAAAGAATTAAAGCATTGTCTTTTTCTAGACACTTCCAGCAGTTCTCTGCCTTCTCACTCTCCTTTTAACAGTTAAAAATGTTACATGCAACTTTGCTTTACTACTAATAAAAGATCAGTGAACTGAAGTGTTGCTACAACCTTTTAGCCCATTTTCAGACCATAGGGATTTGAGGTCAAAGCTGCAATAGAATCTTTGATCACTAAAACCTTCAGGTTTGAAACAACGAATATATGTCCTGAATGCTAAACAAACAGAGCTGCCAACACTCCAGGTTTTCCTGCAAGTCTCCTTATATTTAGTGTTTTTTCTTAAATTGCAAATCCTAATTTTGACCCAGTCTGTAACCCTTTACTTTTTTGACATGTACCCTGCCGTACAATAGTTAGCAGAGCAAATGATTTCATTTCTCAGCCTAAAAGGCTCAAAAATCCCTTTCAGTTTAAAACCTATTTCCTGGTGCATTCATACTTTTCTGATTAAGAAAAGGAGTCCTCACTTTTCCTTAGATCTTCCAGATACCTGGAATCAGTGAGTTAGGTACAGTTTTCTCTTCACTCCAAACATAATTCAGAGCTCCTTCCATCACCTTATATTTTACTCTTCCATGAGAAATATAAGTACATGCTAATATTCCAAAAACTTCCTGAAAGTTTATTTGGCTCATTTGTCTTTGAGTGATCAATGTGTTGGCAGTAGCTCCATACATATAGGGTGCAGAAATGAGAAGCAGAGGCAATTGCTGTCTGAAAGTGTTTATGTTCACTTCTCTGCAGCAGAGGAACTGAGCTACTGCCAGCACTTGGAAGTAGCTGCAGAAACAGTTGTGATAGACGTTACACGTTGCTCTTATTCCTCCGTCTTGCAGAAACTATCTGGCTGCTGGCATGGAGAGATAGTGCTGCTGCTGCTGCCTGCTGTCATGGGAAAGAGCTTGTCTCCCTTTTGAGCCCTGTGGCTATCACAACCCATGGTTTAGAAATCCCTGCTCAATGCCAACCATGTGAAACTGGTTTGTACCACTCAGTCTGTGCTCTTTGCAGCACAATTGAAATATTTTGCAGATAAAGTCCCATCTCATGGTGGCACAATGTAGAAGGGACAAATCTTACAGCAAACACTGCCTCATTACTGCATGAGATAGCCAAAGAGAGGCGAAGTAGTGCAGATGGCTGGGGAAGCACTTGTATGGCAATGGAAAATAGCGTGGAGAAACCCAGACTAACAATGACAGAAAACTAGGCCAAGGCCCACCTAATTATAACATTTTCCATGACAACCAACAAGCAGCTGTCAGCTGCTGCAGGGTGCCTGCACTGGCTTGAGTAATGCTGAGTAAAGCTGAAGCTGAGAAACTGGAGAAAAGAAAGGGATAATAGCTCAGCTGACCAAAGATATGTCTTACACCTTGTTCTAAAAGTTACTGGCAAGTTTGGAAAAAGTCTCATGTGATAAGACTGAAAATGCCAAATTCATCATCACAGCTCTAATTGCTAATGTGAGCATGAATAAATACAGAAATCACCTTGGCAGACAGTTACTAGCAAAATACAATAGATTAGGATGTGTATCACATAAAGGAAGCCAGGGTTGATAAGCTTTGGGAATTTAGGCCAGCGTTTTACTACTTTGCTCCTTACCATACTGACCTAAAAAAAGTACGGATTGCTTTTAACAAGTGTACAAGAAGCAAATATGCAGAATATAATGCTGAATATAACAAAAATAATCAATATAAGTGTATATAATGGGAAAAGGCACGTCTTTATCTAGATGCTTTAAGGCTCCAATCCTTTTTTATGTTCACTATCATCACTCAGTTGATTGAGCTTTGTTTTAGCTCTTGGTATTCCTGCTTTGTTTTCCTTGGGAAACTGTATGTAGACTTTGTGACCTTCTGAACTATGTGCCATCAACACATGCAGTTCTTGCATCCTTTCTTCTTCTGGTGTTCCCACTCCCAGACATTCGCGTTCATGACTCATCCATACCAATCCTAAGCTTTTTGCTAAAAACATCTACAAGTTCTGCTCTCAAAAGCTTTTTAGTTTCTCCGCAGTGGGCCTTCATGGCTCTTCATGGGCCTACTGTTACATTTGGGGTAAAAAAGGCAGCTCAGCTGACTTAAGGAGCCTCTGCCCCTTTACCTCACTGCAAACCACTCTCAAAGACTGAATGGTAAAGGCTGGTTGATCCCTGCCCAGGCTGCAGAGGCAGGAAGCCTCTTGGAAGAGCTGTGGGACACAAAGTCTCAGCACAGGACCTTTAAGCTGAAGCAGGTGGCCTGTTCACCCGAAGCTTTTTGGGAGGCTTGCAGTTTTATGGAAGTGAGACAAAGCCAGTTTCCCTGTGGAAATTCCCTGTTGCTCTGATAAACACAGCAGAGCCCTGACAAATACTAGCAGAGCAATGCATTGAAAGGCTGCTGTCATCCAGCTGTCTGAATCTGAGCTTTTTGTTTCTGTGCCATTGTCTTTTAAAAGAGATAATGCCAACATGCTTTGTTTTCTTTTTACCGTGCTCTGCTGCCTTTGTTGTTTTTTCTTCCTTCTTTTCAGGTATTGCTGCAAAACAAAGATAAGGTTTAAGTAAGATTTCTCGTCAGAAGTGTTGATCCAACAGACAAAGCTTTTCTTAAATGTTTACAGATTACTTTGAGCCAAATGATTTTGAAGATTTGTAATGATGAGATACTTTTCCCCGCCCCCCCATATATGACTACATAATAAGCATTTTTTACCTATCTTATAAAGAAAAGAGGAAAAGCAAACAGGGAACTCTTTTCTTTCAGAAATAAATAGCAGCATTGTCTTCTAGATCTCAGGTGGACCAGAAGCTAAACTGTAGTGGGTATCACATAACGGAGGAGAGAGCAAAGCAATCAGGTGTCTCTTTTGCCCAGCCATGTGAGGGTTCCCCACACAAGTGTGGTTTTCTGTTTGCACCAGCGGAAACCTCCACTTTGCATCCCTGACACAGCAAAATACTTTCCCATATTCTTAATTTTAAGCATGTAGATAGTCTCAGCGAGGACAGTGGGCTGCAGTCAGACTGTATATTACAGAGTTCTAATTTGGTCCTTGTGAATACTATAATTTCTGCATGCAAGAGAGGAGTGAAGCAGACTGCTTGTGCAGCAGAGCTGCTAGATCTTTGCTGATGCCAGAGGAAGAAGTTGTAACAGCCCAGGTCAGGATGTCTGGACATAGCCAACTAGCTATTTGCAAGCTTTAGCTTGCACAGTTCCTAAATTGATTTGAACAGCTTGAGAGACAAGGGACAGAGATTATTTGTTCATGGCTCTGCACTGAGGATTAAATGATCTGAGAGGAGGAGGTGCAGGAAGGAATCCCTTCAGACTTTGCTCTCTTAGGAAGCTTACATAAATACGGGTATCTTTTATAGTTTCTGACAATTTACATGGCAGGTTTGGCAATGTACGAGATTCACTGTAGATTACTGAATACACTTAGGACAATATGTATATTTTCTCATGTAATTGAATCATTCAGGGTTAAGTCTTGCAAATAGGTAAACATATTTGTTTAGCTGTAAGTGACATTGTCAACACTTCACTTCTGTAAAACCAAGCTTTTGTAGCCATAATTTATAACTATTATGCTGAATAAGAAGCATTGCTTTAATTTAAAAAGATATCCTGTTACAGTGTTTGAGACAAAAAATGTGGCATTAATAAGTTTCACTGTCATCGCCTTGCTTAAAAGTAGTGCAAAGAATAAACAACCAGCGTAAACGGCAGGATGGAAAAATACATGGTGGAGATTAATTTACTTCTGATAAGTATGGAAATGTCTTTGCAGCTACAGAGTTATCAACACATAACATCCCCTCAGCTTGTTATTTTAACCTGTCAAGCATAGAAATATTTTCAACACAATGTTTTATTACAGCAAATCACAGTTGTAAATTAAGAGCTTGGCTTTTAGAGACAAGGTGAGTGCTAAGGATCAGGTTCCGTTATCATTATTTATGCTGAGAAATTCAGGGAATTAAAGGACCTACAAAATGCCTCCAGGTGTGCTCGCTGTTTTTGGAAGGATGTCCTGGTGGTCCCTTTGGGACCAGGCTCACAGCCCAGGCAGTAGGGAAGCCTTCTGAAGATGCTGGGCATGATGGCCCATTCAGGCCAGCTCAGTTAGTAAGCTATGGCCCATCTGCAATGTCTGCAAGTGGGCTGAAGGCCAAAAGAAGGCTTTTCAGTTCCCGTGAGGAAACCTTTCCTGAGATTCAGTGGGATGTCAGGTATGGACAGATGAACTGCTTCATGTTGAGTGGGACGGACCAGCTTGCACACATCAATCACTCCCTTGCCACTTGCTCTTGTTTATCCCAGGATGCTGTGGGGTGAGCAGGTGTTTGTGAGCAAGCTCCATGAAAACAGTGAAATATTACACCTCTGCACCTCAGGTAACTTACTTTATTAAAGATAACCTCCAGTTTGCCTGAAAATCAAGTCTAGGCTGAAAGAATGGCTGACTGGATTCACAGAAAAAAAAAAGTGAGTACTCCATTTCTGTCCAAGTACCTAAAGTTGTATTGGTGTTACTGGACATAGAGAAAGAAAAAGCCCCTTAATATTTATTGTAGATCTCTGCTATTAACACCCATGTTACTCAGGCCCAGATCAGCAGGGCTACTTAAATCAGAAATAAACCAGACACTTACATGAATCTGAGCATTGACCCCTGCCACTGAGCAAACCAGTATCACAGTCCTTCTAAAAATCTTACTGAAGTGGTCAACATCTTGAAGAATAAGCTTATTTTAATATGGAAAAAGAGATATGAAAAGTGGCACCAGAAACCAGTCCCACATACATTCCAAAATGTATTTTTAGCACCTAAAGCTGCAAAAGCAGCTATGATAAGAGTAAAATGAATTATTGAGAACTGCTGTTTTCTCCAAAGCATGTTTATCCTTTTTTAGCTAAAATTAAAGCGGTTTTGGTTTGTTTAATTTCTGAAATCCAGAATACTGATGGAATAAAAAATAAAAGTATTTTCTGGATACTGAACTACAGGCTAAAAGAGCAGTACAGCTTTCTCAGATCCGGAATTTAGAGTCATCAAATTCATGTTGCAGCGGTAGACCATGAGTACAGTTATGATGAAGGAACCAGCCATCTTTGAGAAGCATTGAGGCTGCTATTTAAAAATAACAACTAATACTATTAATAGTATTCTGGCTATCAGTGCATTCAGTAATGCTACAATGCTTCTGTGAGGGAGTGTTTGTAAAGAAGAACTTGCTGAGACAGGTCAGAGCTTTATTAATTTTTGGGAACTGCCAAGTAGCATCATCTGGACATAGCAGAGTAGTATCTGGAAGGACAAACAGGACATTGCATTATTCCCTTTGCTTTTTCAGAAGGGAGGCATGAGCTACTTTGGTAATGCTGACAGGTCTTTTATCATCAAGTTAATAGGTGTCACTTTAACAGTCTGTATAAATAGAAAGCCTGCACACATAGAGTTGGTGTTTGGAATAAGACTCCAAAGAAGGTTTTGTTTTGTTTCTATTGGAACAGGGACAAGTTTTCTGAGTGGCTCAAGCATCCCTTCCACTGAGCATTTTCAAAGTTTTTGCCACTTCTGAGTGGCAACCTGACAGATGATCTCTTTGTAAAAAAATGGTTCCATTGCAGTTGTTCCTGATTTGAAAAGCTGATCCTTTAACTGTATGACTGAAGAAACACAGATGTATTATAATTATTATAATTTTCTACTCAGCAGAAGAGCATCAGGCATTTACACCCCCCCTGCCCGCCAAAGAAAACCAAACCAAACTTACCAAAAAACCCTGCCTGAAGTAATACAAAATAAAATGAATGCGCATAAAGGTAAAAGTAGAAATTTCTCAGGGGTCCATATTTTCAGTAAATTATAGTTTAGAAAAATAGATTAAGTAAATGGAGTCTGGACTCCCATTTATATTTTGTCATTTCTCAGCAAAATTCTTGACAGCTTGGCATAATGTAGCTCAAATGGATGATTTTATGATAATTTTTTCTCTGATTCCATCATAAACTCTTTGGAATCAAATGAGAGAGAGCTTAGCAGTTATTGTTTTGTGCTGAAAGTAGCCAGGAGAATAATTAATCAGTGAAATATCTTTACAGTCTCAATAGTTGTAGGCTACAATCAAGTTTGTTAGAATATTTTTATCCCAAAAGAGTCAGGTTGCATAACTAGCATCCACATCAGAAATATGCATTCCAAAATGTCACCGATTTTAAAGCTGTTTTGAGATATTTTCTTGGTGTGAATGAAAGCTGAAAGAAATCACTTTGGAGACAACAAACACTTCACTCACTGAACCCTGAGGTCAGAGGCAGGAGCTCCTCATTGTGACATCACTAATATCAAGAAATCATGAACCTAAGAAGTGTCTATTATGGTTTAGGAACTGTTCTGTTAGAATGAGAAATGAAAAAAATTCCCTGCTGTATTGGCATTACAGAACCTTTTGTGAGAAAATGCAACAAAACTTCGTATGAGCTTGATAGTTCGTCAGAAGTACAAGCTAGTGGGAATGGCCCAGACCTCCTTTCATGCCAGCACATTAATTTTTTTTTATTTACCAGAGAAAATAATATAATGAAAAGCCTCGCTTGTTTTCAGAACAGGACTGTTTGCCTTCCATGAATATACTTAAAAATTTTAAAATTTGCCAACAGCTACTGAATATTGGAAACAACATTGCATCCAGAGAGCTGCTAAGTCTAAATGGGTTAATAGCAGAAAAATGGGAAACAAGTAACTACAAAGCAGCAATAAAGAACACACAAACACAGACCAAAAAGCAATTATTTTGTTCAGACTTAGTGAAAGGTGTAGCTCTTAAACACTACTAGAATTTGCCTGTCATCGTAAAAAAATGTGTTTAGAAGAAAATAACAGCATTTCTTTGTGATTCTTACTAAGAGGCAAAAGGAACAGCTGTAACGTTTTAATATAAATATCATTTTTCCCCTGGAGCACAGGCTATGTTTGAGTTTCAAAATTAGCAACATAAAGTTAAAATTAGATCACTTGTTAACAAGTAATTTTTCAGAAATTAACAATTACTCCAGAGCTAACATCAGCTGTTTCTGTTTAATGGGGATTGGTGACTGATTAAAACAAAGTTGTTATTTACTTAACTACTGGAGAATAATTTCAGGTTCAACATTAGGCTGATCTATGGTAAAACTAAGATGGTTGAGACCAACATTTTCAGTTATGAGACCACTCTCTTGACAACAGAAGTAACAGAATGATTCTTGTTTTATATAATAGAAACCTAAAATTTCTATTTATCCTTAATGAACTTCCTATAAATTTTTTTCAAGTGCCCCTTCATTCAATAGCTCATAAAGAAGAGTTTGCTTCCATCCTGCAAAATGCTGGAGACATGATGAGGACCTATTACATATACAAATGTTTGCTTCTTATGTACATAAATATGAAATATGGGATTCACCAGAAAAATGTGGTGCTACTCACAGCAATAAAGCATAGAGGTAAAAGCTCTGTAGTTTCAAAACCCCTGCTAATTCTGTTTGTAAACTTTACAAGTGACTGAAACAAAATAACTTTCAATAAAAGTGTAAATATAATCAGTGGGAATAACAATTTTGAAAGGTATATGAAAACATTTCACAGTAGTGGCCAAAGAAAACTTCAAGTTTGCAGAAAGGGACTTGAACCTGCAAGAAACAACTGCTTTACTTCTTTTCAGACCCTGATGGACAGAGGCTTTGCAGAAATGGGTTCACAGATGTTGAAATGTTGACTTCATATGCATACTACAGAATTACAGAAGAAACAATAATGTATCAAAAAGATTTGCTCAGAGGATTCAAGCAATAGAGAAAAGCTTTATTTAATCACCTATAGCAGCAAGACTACCTTTATTTTCAGCTTTAGCTGTCTGGAATTTGCTAAAAATGCAAAAGCTTAACTCCACATATATTTCCCCCCCACCCCTTTAATTTCTGTGTTTTGTCTGGTAGGAGTATAAAGAGAACAAATGCCTAAATTTCTGGTTTCTGTTTTGCTCAAAACAATTAGCTGCAGAGTAATGACAACATTATGAATTTAGCCCATGAAGCAGGGAACTTAAAGACATCCAATAAAGGGAATAATGTATCAGCTTTGATTTCCTTACATTAATCTCCACAGCTGCGATTCTGCAACCCTTCTGCTCTGGAAGAGCACTCTACTGCCTTGCAATTCAGCCTGACTACTTGTGTCAGTATTTACTGGTTAATGTGAATGAGGCTTCAGAGATGAACTCTAAAGTAAAAAAAGATGCTTGAATGATAGCAGGGGATTAAAACCCAGGAATTCTCATTTCCCTGCCTTTGACTTGTGGTGGACGGCTCAGAGACCACAATCCACAAATCTGAGCAGTTGATACATTCAGTCCCATATCTTTGAAAGGGAATGTTTATAAAGCAAAGTGGTCATTGGTATGAATAAACACAGACTGAGAGTGAAGTGCAGTTTGTAACTTGCCATTCCGTTTTCCATTTGTGTCTAGGATGGAACTGACACCTGTTACGTTCTTGAAGGCAATTTGGAGCTAGTAACTTGCATTGCATGCATGTAAAAATGTTCATATATGTAAAAAGTCAGACACTGACATGAATAATTAAATATTTGCCCAGCTCGAACTTAATCCCTTGATGTTTCTCACCAGTCCCAGTTCCCCGTGACCTCTGGAAAGAAGCAGCCTTTGGAGCCAGCTGTAGCTGGACTGGCAAAAAAGAGGAATACTACTCTTTATGCCATATCTCTATAGAAGATTAGTTTCTTGTCCTGCTTTTCACAAAAACTTTATGGGTTGAGTTAGGGTTAGAAACTGAATTTGATACAGCTGGAGACTTACAGTTTGTTAGTCCATGGACGACTCGGGGAAAAGATACCTGTTTTCTAGCGGTGCATTGAGGTGCTGCAAGGAAGGAGCTGTTATAATTTAAAAGGTCCACTTTGTTTTACATAAATCATGCCTGTTAGCAGCTTTGTCACAAGAAGCTGTTTCATTAGCAGTAAAGAACAGCTTTCTTCCATTTCAATTTTAAAAACAAATAAAGCTACCCACCTTTTGACTTCAGAGTTTCTACAGGTACTGTAAAATAAAAGAAAACATTCCAGGAAGCAAATTTTGCAACTACGTAAAGAAATTAAGATTGATCCTAATACCTCTTCCTTTTGTCAATACACTACCTATCTATGCAGAGGAGGTATTCATTTTTTTTTATGCAGAGAAAAACTGACACACACATATGTTGCTTGTTTGGATGGTCTCATGGCAGGTGACTAATTAACCTGCAGATTAAAAGCAATGGAAAACAAGGTCAATAGGCAAGTTATATATGGAGCTTCAATAGTTCCACTATTTTCAAGTAGTGAATGAGGATGAGAGAAGGAGAAAAACCAGGTTGCAGAGAATAGGCACATATCTAACATACGTAGATGGTATGTGCTAGAAATTTATTTTTAATAACCTGCTTATTATTCTTCATAATTGAATTAACTAAATCCAAATTAATTGAACTACCACATTTCTCTTTATTCATTATTCACACCTTCATTCTGAAGCACTGTGACAGGTTTTCATGCTATAAAAAAGGACAATTCATTTTTCCATAAATTGACTGTCTACTGTAGGTATTTTTTGCTCAGAATTTATATCTGAGAAAATAGTCATCTGATGAATGAGTCATCAAGCTTGGCTGTAGAAGGAATTGAAAATCTTTATGCTCGCCTAAATTTGGATAAACTGGAGAAGTAGATTCCAATCAGGAATAAGAAGAGCACCTAGCTACAACAATAAAATATATGGGTGCTTGGAATAAAAACAAAATCAAACAACCTACATTTTTCCTCACCTCCACACTCTGAAGCTCTTATTTTGTGTTTGTTCTCCATCCATTTAAAGTAACCTCCAAGCAGGCCCCCTTCCTTGAAAAGATAAACCTTTTAAAAGCTGAAGTAAAAATTTCTCACCCTCGTTGTTCTTCTCAGCAACATTTGATCAGGTTTCAGTTCCAGAAGACAAAATGGCTGTGTGGCGGCTCCACAGCCATTCATTTGCTCAAGTAACTTTGATTAAACCAGCAAATCTTTATCTCTGGCTTCACTTTTTTTGTCCATTTAGCTAATCCTGTCTCAACTTCAAACTAAAACAGATAAATGAGACTCTAAAACTTACTGTCTTTCACAGGTCTTACCATGTACTTTCACTTCTTTCTTTGCCGTTTTGGCTGTAAAAACAAAGAAACAAAACTCAAATATTGACTTCTGACATGAATTAACTTAAAACATTAGGGTAGTTGAAAAGTAAGATAAAAAGGGGAGAATATTCAGGTTTCCATCATCCTTTCTTTCTTGTGTGTTTCTGAAAAAGAAAAAATATCAAGTAGACTTTTCTCTGCTTGTAATGTTTTGTTTAGTTGCCCTGGACAATCGTTTTCATGTTACTAGCAGGGGTTGGATGTGGCACATTCCTTTGGACTCAGTTCTGGTGAGCTCTTCCCTACTTTCCTGCATGTCAAAATAAAACCTTTAGAGCTGTCATCAGTCTCTTCGGTGGTTTTCACACTGTGCAAACAGGGTCAGATTAGCTGCTAATAACAGACACCAAAGGACTTAACTCTTATAATAAGCTGCTAAAAGGAAACTGTAGAAAGAGTGTAGGTTAAAATATATGCAGTTTTACTTCAGGGTGGTCTAAATGGAGGCCAGTGAGGCAGCTGTATGTGCCTCAGGGCACATGTGATATGGTCCTTGCCTTCCTTCACCCAAGGAACCGGGGAAGGGGAGGGTGTCTGGCCTCTTTCACAGGAACCCACAGTGTAAGGACAGCCATGGCTCATGGGAGCTGATCCCCAAATCAGGCTCTGGAACCTAAAGCCGAAAAGCTTCATCTGCCTAAACTCTGTACCCTCTGGCAGCCCATGACTGGGATTTACACTTTTTTAATGTAGTTTCTGTAACAGCTCTTTCCATCTTCCCAGGATGTGCTTCAAACCCCCCTCGGAGAAGGACCAGACCTTCTGCCAGGGAGGGGGGAGAGACTGAACGTGTGTCTCAGAAGCCGAGTGTGACCTACCACCAGCCAGGACTGCTGTTCACGGTAGCAAAAAAATAGCTCAGCTTTTGCTGTCTGCAGGTGCTTTATGGAAGGGCTCTGCTGTGCAGGTTTGGATCCACACAGGACAATTACCTAAATTCAAGAGTATCTGAGCTGACTGATTGCAAGATAAAAGCAGTTTCCCTCAAATACATGCTTGTCGCTTACGGGTATCTGATGACTATATTTTCTCCATGCTTATTATAGGATATATTTGTATTAATGCTGTGGTATACAGTTGAGGAATATTAATGTTTAAACAGTTTCCACTCTAGAATCAAGATAGATGGTTCCATGTTCAAAGTGATTCTGAATGTTGTATCCTCACTAAAAGCAAGCCTATGCTTAAATTTGAGCTATTCTTGTACTGAATAAGCAAAAGAGGAACAAGAACTGCCAACATAAAATTAAATACTTTGATCAGTATCATTGAGTAATATTCACATTAAATATTAATTCATAACCAATATTAATACTGAATGCACAGTGGACATCTAAAAGAGGTATACTCCATGCAGAGCTAGGAAAATAATTGATGTTAGAAAGGGCAGGCTGCTCTGAAATATGAAAAGAATCCCTCAATTGCTGAGTTTTAAACAAAATATGTCATTGCTCCATACTCACACTCCCAGTAAGTTTGTATCGAGCAACGCATGTAGAATCATAGAATCATAGAATCATTTAGGTTGGAAAAGACCTTTAAGATCATCACACCGAACCATCAACCATGCCCACTAAAACATGTCATGAAGTGCCTCGTCTACACGCTTTTTGAATACCTCCAGGGATGATGACTCCACCACTTCCCTGGGCAGCCTGTTCCAATGCCTGATAACTCCTTCAGTAAAGAAATTTTTCCTAATATCCAATCTAAACCTCCCCTACCGCAACTTGAGGCCATTTCCTCTCGTCCTATCACCAGCCACCTGACAGAAGAGACCAGCACCCACCTCACTACAACCTCCTTTCAGGTAGTTGTAGAGAGCGATAAGGTCTCCCCTCAGCCTCCTTTTCTCCAGACTAAACAACCCGAGTTCCCTCAGCCACTCCTCATAAGACTTGTGCTCCAGTAGTTCTATCTGAAATAAAAATATTCATTTTTGTTTGAGTTTTTAAATCTATCTGAGGAGCCAGTTAATATATATTTTGAAGAAAAACATAGTTTCTAAAATAAAGTTTTAATCTGAGTTCTTAAAAAAACATTTGGATTTTTATTTTTCTGTTTTCACCAAAAATATTGATGGAATTTCATCATCATTTCATAAGCAATATCTTTCAGCCAAAGTTAAAGCATCAAGACTAGTTGACTGAAATCAGGGACCTAGCTTTAATATGGTTATATAAAGCACATCTTAATGTATTTATTGTAAAACTTATACATATTTAAAATATCATAGGTGCTTTATAGTCACATTGTATATGAGAGGTGAGATTCAGTGGAAATGGTCATGGAGCAGGTCAATGTGGTCAAAGCAATGAGCCAGGGATATGATTTTCCCACCAATGAGGAAAAGTGAAGGAGCTAGAGAGTGAGTTGGCATTAAACAGTTTATTTCCTGAATAAATATTACGTTTTCTTGATGGCATCCTACCTTGGGTGGCATCCCACCTTGGGTGGCATCCCTAGTACAGGTCAAGGAGGAGAAATACAGCAAAAAGTGCAAGGACAGAAGTTTGGGACTCTGGCTTACTCAATGAGCTTAATCATAACAACAGCTGCAGCTTTGGTTTTGTGTAGCCCAAGTGCTTTTCAGAGTATCCAATTTCATATAGATATTTTAGGACACATTCTGTGAAATGAGAATTTTGATTGGTTTCTTGGGGTTTTCTGTTTTGCTATTGCTCAGGACAGCTTCCTGGAAACTGAAGGAAATGTAATTATGACTTTAGTGGTTCTGAGGCAATTATTTTCCCCTCTCATTCTGAGACCTGTCAGCTCTCATGAGATCAGGAAACAGTATGACATTTAACAACACTTAGCAAGTGTTTTTGCAAAGTATAAAATTTTCCATTTATTTAGCTTTATTTCCTGTTCTTTGAAACTGCAAACAGTAAAGAAGTTCTATAGAGCTTTCCAGAAGCATATGAAATAAGATCTTTTCCCATGAGAAAAGTTAAAAAAAATGAATAACATAGAATTTGACATCAGGTATTTCTGGGGAGATCTGACATGATATGAAATTTCAGGTATTGCTCTGATATTTTAATGCAATGAACCAAAACCTTTCATTACATGAGCCATTAACTTCAGGAAAGTTCAGACCTAGATCTTCTCTTTTTGCTACAAGTTATCATTGCTTGATCTCAATGTCT
>VYZV01032034.1:16930-30598 GCA_013401275.1 Pandion haliaetus | reverse complement strand
CATTGGAATAAAAATCTTTTTGATTTAGAATCCTTAAAAAGAAAAGTCAGGTTAATCCTACAACTCTGACTAGGACACTAACAGTGTTCAAAACTGAGGTACTACCCTTACAAAGGACTCTCTCTGAAATCCTGACATATTATGAACAGAGCCCTTGTGAAAAGGTCCATTCTTAATGCCTATCATTAGTACTAATTTGTTTTAAGACCAAATTGACTTCACTAGTTTTAGGATTTCTGGCATGGGCATGCAGGTTAAGGCCCAGGTAGCAAGAAAAGTAATATATAAAACCATCACAATTCTTTAATGCAGATAGCTAGTATCTGCTCTGTAGATCTTTAAGTGTGAAAAAGCTTAACCCATATTTCCTTTTAAATAAGGATGTAAGGAGTACTTCCAGCCTTTTTAGAACTAAGACTACTAATCTGCTCAGGTGCAAGTATTTCCAGTAAATCCCCCATGAGTAGGACACTCTACTGGATTTAGAAGAATCCTGCATTGAACTACATCTGTTTGAACCATAAGCACTTCTAGGGTCATATTTCTACATCACTCCAGGTGGAACTTCTCAAAGGAGGTCAACAAGCAACTTGACAAATTACTGAGCATGAGATCAGGTGCAGCAGTTTTATGCATGCTCATAAAACACAGTAAGGTGAAAGTAATTCAGTTTTCTTAATAGTCTTCACTGTGAGGTAGAATGAGTCAGCCTATTTCGTAATTGATTTATGACAAGAACATCCCCACTGAGAGCCATCATAGCTTGGATAGTGCTCAGCCGTTGCTACTTGCTCCTGCTTTAACTCCACCTTCTCTTAAGAAGGGAAGGACTTCTGCCTCAAACTCTGTAGCCCATTGAGAATATGAGTCTGGAACAGATATTTCAGAAGAGAAAGAAAACTTTGAAGTAAGTACCAGTTCTAGGTTTTGGCTGTTATTAGGCAAACATGATGTGCAGATTAAATTAGTTAATTCAGTAACAAAAACAATGGACCCTGAAAATTAATACAATGAGATCCTAAAGGAATAAATTTAATTCAAAGTTAATGAACTTAGAACAGGAGCTTTAAGTGTAGTGCCTGACTTAGAGCTGAGTACTGATGTTGGTTAGCCCAAAGGAGTAGGGTGGAATGAGACAGTGAGCAAAAGTGGTGGGATATTTGCTCTCAGAGCAGAAATCAAAGGATCACATGGTAAAAAAATTTCTAAAGGCTTCTTTGTCTGCCTTAACCAGGACAAGCAACTTCTTCAGAAGGTATTTGCAGAGGCAGCATCATGAAGGAGGACATTGACAGAAGGTGCTAGAAGTGTGCAGCTCAGACAGTCAATAAAATGCTGAGAGAAGTCTACTATATGCATGAAATAAACCTAGCAACCACTATTTCTGAAATATGTAAAGCTCCAAACTTGGGTACTCCAAGAAGCTGTTATAGAAGAGAAAAAAAACTCATCAGTTGATTTGTGGCAGTCTGCAGACTAAAGTGGTACAGTGCATTGGTAACAACTTGCACACGTAGGATGCACAGTACGTATGATACCGGACTGCAACTTCTTAATACAGAAACTTTCAAATCTGTAGTAGATGTAGACCTGTATGATGATGTGAGAAAATTAATATTTAAGAAACATTATAGTGAAGCATATTGTGTTTCCACTTGCTCTCTAAAACATAGCACTGCCATATTCAAGAACATCATAAATTATAGATATAATATAATCACATATGGTATAGAAAACTCTAGCCCACACCACTGCTCCCCTGAAAATCAAATACCATTTTCATAATTGTCTCAATGATCAAGATGAGGCCCATTTATTCCCTTGCTAGCAAAGCAAAGGTGGTACCACTTCCAAAAGACTAATGCCTGGGAAGGTAATCATATACATAGTGTATGTGATAGTCTGGATTCAATAAAGCTTAAGCATGCACTTAAATACTTTACCGACTCAAGATAGAGTTAAAGATATATTAAGTGTTTTGCTGATATTGGTCCCAATTCTTGCCAAAAGTGAGCTTAAATCATGAAACAACTTCAGGGCTGTGAAAGGTTGCCAGCCTCAGAACAAAACACCTTAAAATGCCTTTTCCATAAAGAGTGGACACTTAAATAATCCTTTTAGCTCTGATTTGTATTTAAATAGCATTTAATTTTGACCCTCTTTTATTCTCATTATTGTTACTTGTGTGTATTAAATAATTTCTTTTTTTGTAGTTAACTTGCTCCCCCTGCCTTGCTGTTGAAGTAATGCAATTTTTGTGTTAATACAACGGTACTTTGCTGCATTGCACAGTGGACTGTGGCATTTAATAAGAGCTAGTAATAAAAAAAGAAACAAGTCTGCATTTTTAGTATAAGTGTCTTCACAGTTCACTATGGTGTGAAAGGAAGTATACAAAATTATTTTAACTTTATATGATCCTGAAACAGAGGATACTCTGACGAATGTATAAATGCAACAGTAGTATGCCAGGCTATGAGACTAAGCATTTCAACATCCTAGCAAAAGTAGCAACAATATCCTGAATTCTAGGCCATTTACTCAAAAAGACTTTAAAAATTGGTGAATAAAAACTGGATTTCAGATTAGAAAGCTTAGTGTAAAATAAGCTATTTCATGCTCCATTTAAATAAATCCTGTATGTAAAGAATTCAAGGTTGTAAAGCAAAATCTTCTAACATTGGAAAATTCTTCCCCTTTGAGGGCATATATTGTGACGTAAGTCAAGAATTCATTTTTCCTTTCCCTTTCAGAGCTAGATAATGATCCATTTTACATAATTCTGTGGACAATTTAAGACCTCCTAGTCTGCAATATTTTCCCAGACTTGAACTGGGATGAAAATGTCAGTGGGTTGGAATGTTTTGTGGAATTCATCTCCATCCACATAACAGATTCCCGCGTATGTTAGGAAGTGGCTGTGTGATGGACTACTGCAACAGCAGCAAGGTTTTGGCTGCTAAGGGTACAGTGCATTCCTGGCAGACCAAGAGCAGTCTCAGCTGTGAGGCTTCACTAAGCCTCTGGGACAAACAGGTGAGGACCAAGACCCAGTTTATCCTAACCCCTGCAGGTTAGTGGGGACTGAGATCAGCTAACTTCCACCTACTGTGCAAAGACAGATAAGGCTGTAACTCTCCCTTTAAAACCAGAAAGAAACTGAGTAAGTCAGAGAAGGTATGCTGTCTAACTTCCCAAAGAGTTAAGGTGGGAGAGAGAAAGAATTATGCTAACCTGGACTGAAAAGAAAGCTTCTGTGATTCAAAAAGACTACAGGATGACCCTGGATCTAAACCCAAGGATCGCGAGCAGCAGGATTAATACAGGTAGGGTTTCATTGTTTTGTTTACTGCTGCATAAACACCTGTTATCTGAGTGAAAATTTATTTAATCCAAAAATAAACTGCAAAGTCTATCCTTATGCATGCAATAAGTTACCTCTATTATTTGTCCCTGAAGAGTTAAACTGTAAACTCAGAAATTAAGCCCTGAAAATGGCTGTGCTTATGTTAAGAAAAAGTCTGAGAGGGTTAACTTCAGGGATTGGAAAACTGAACAGACTATTCCAGCTACCAGAAGAATTTTCTCGGTAATACCTGTACAACAGAAATACATGCAGAGATGCTAGCCAGGGGCAGTGGCTGCTTATAAAGTGAAACTTCAGGGTACGTAGAGGCAGTCAGACATAAGAACCTGAAGAGATTGCAGGATGGCAAACTCTGCAAGGGCTGTGTCCATGTATGATGGGAGAGAAAGAAACACTGTTCCTCTCCTTTTCTTCTTTCCAAAAGTACTTACGTGGGGGTGTGTACAATTTACACTGATTTTTGATGTCTCTTCTCTATACAAGATATATCTACACAAGACGAGAATAAGTAGGTGGATGGATGATGCAGGGGGTGTGGTGGTATGAGTAAAATACATCCCTGACGTGTGACTCGAGAGAGCTATCTGACTGTGAGAAACCTGAAAAAGAATCCATGATAATTTTGCCTGTTCCATTGTGTTGGTAAATTATTCAATAGACGTGCCAGATTTTATTAATCTTTTGTAACATTTAGTAACATGGTTTTAGCATTCTTTCTATGTACTTGTGTCCTGTAAGTGATCAAAAGATAACCAACGAGCCGAGCTCCTTAATAAACCTTTCCTTTATTTCAAAGCACAGCTGCTGTCCCATAAAGGTTGTGTTATTCCTTCCTTTTTAAGTAGAATAGCGCTGGTTATACCATATGGCAAGTACAAAGATTCTTTCCTGCTGCCATTTTAGTTGTTGTTTTTCACCTTGAATCAAGAATTAAAATAATTTCTCCGTTAAGTAAATACTGCCCATTACCAGTAGAACCAGTAGTTCTTCCTGCATTAGGCAGAGTGATCTGAACCTCTTCAGCTGATCCTCTGACCAGGTTTTTTGGTATAGCCTGCATTCTTGTATTCTGTACTTACGTTATGAACTCATTTCCTATATAATTTTCTTTTTTTTTTCTTTCTGCTTCTTACCAACAGTGGAAAAATCAGAGGCATAATAAAACAATAGTAATACCAGCACAACTGACATAGTCAGTTTGAGAGATTGAATGCAGCTGACATCTGAGCACTTAAAACTGGCTATTTGTCTGTCATACTTATTTGATTTTTTTCTGGGTCTGAACTAAATTTTGTTGATTTTCAAGGGGGAAATGGTGCTCAAAAAGAGTTTCTGTTATGAACCCAAAGGGAGCAATGAATTAAATTTTTTGTGTGTGTGTGGAGAGGAAGATGGGAAAAATTAGGCATTAAAAATCAGTAATTAGGCAGTTAAGTGACAGTACAAAATCTGTTAAACATACTGTAAAATTAAATTAAAAATTGCAAGACCAATCTGGAGAAATTCTAAGCTACAATTAGGATTTAATTTTTACAGTGTAGAAAAGAGTTAGATCTGATTTTTAAATCGAGCAAATCATCAGGGGAAAGCACTGTCACTGGTGCTTAAGGAAGGTGCAGGAGTGTTGCCCAGAATGTGGGGTTATCCCAGGAGAGGGACTCACAGGAGAGCTGTTCCCATCCCTGACCCCAGCTAAGGGAGTGCATGGGGCTCAGTGGCACTGAGGCTCCTTGCTGCCTGCCAGGATACCCCGTCACCCTTCTGCTAATCGGACTGGTGTCGTGAAGTAACTTCACCTCTGGTTTCTCCCTTCAGAATAGCATTACTTGCATATACTTTACTTGTGAAACTATTCTGCTGGAAAGCCAAATACTAGGTGGTTGCCAGAGAGGTAATTTTTTCCAGTTAGAGAAAACACTAGAATTGAAAATATCAATTTGAAGATACTCATTGAGGCTGGTTTCCTAGAGCAGCCATCAGTTTCCAGACACAGAAGCTCTCCTAGACTTCCAAATGCCACATTCACTTTCTTTGCTTTCCCCATATAAATATATGGAGGTAAAAATAGTGCACGGTGTATTAGGCAGGGTTTTCTTCACCAGTGACTTTAAGACCAGGAACATATGTGATGTAGAAGCACTAGAAGATGACCAGCTGTGCTCTCGGTCTGTTCAGTCTGTTAATAGGACTAAATCTTCAGCTTTAGGCATTCTGGGGTTCAGGTTGTGATGTAGAAAGATATGTGGAAGAAAAGGAAATATGAAATTGGATAATTATTTAATTTACTGTGCTAATAGGCAGCAGTCTAGTTATGATATTGCCAAATAAGCATATTTAATATTTTGCTATGTGAGTTATTCTGGGGGTAAATCAATTTTCAGAGAACAGTTCCCTTTGGGGAGGGGAACCAAAAATGTAGAAGTCAAAGCCTATTGCCCTTTATCACTTTTAAGGCAAACTAGATATTTAGAAATGTGTCAGAACAGGCAAACTAATTTTATTTTTCCATAGGAAGCCATGCCAGTTTTTCCCCTTTTCTTTATCTTAAGCAGATTACTGTCATCACCATTCTTGCCAACAAGCAGGCTCATTGGAATATTTTTCAAAAATGAACACAAATATTGGATGCAAGCAGGTGGAATGAATTAATTATAACCATATGGTTCTAACATAACGATTTCTGCAGTGTACTGTCAAGACATCTAAGGGTCTAACTATACAACACACTTTGGCAACAAAGCTGCTTTAAGAAATTATCAGTTACACAGATATAAATGTTTGTGGAGCCAGACTTACTGAAATGAGCCAGACTGAACACCCTGCCACACACACATACATTTCTAGGACAGTTTTTTATCTCTAAGCCATGGCAATGGTGTGGTTTATGCTGTTCTCCCAGTTGTGTTGGCACGACTGAACACAACATCAAACAAACACAGTAGGCAGGGACTGGGAGCAAAGCTGGGGAAATTGTGCAGCTTAGGCCAGCTTCGCACAGAACCTCATACAGCTGTACAACATGCCCTACGACAGCCTATATTGACTGCAATTCCAGGCTGCAAATAATTTTGTGGTAGAGGCAACTGAAGATGTTCCTGGCTTGCACTGATCCTTGACCAATTCCCAATCTCCCCTACTGATGCAAGGTATTATTCCCTTGTTTGGTGGAGGAGAGCTCTGAGATAGATCAACAAAAAGGTCTGAATTAGAAAAAGACAGCCAGAAAACAATCTTAAAGAAAAAAAAAAGAAAAACATCCCAGGTCCACATGGATGTGCATAGCCATGTACAGTGGGATCAGCTGGAAGGAAGAAGCAGCAGAGGGAGTGGGCTGGCTGCTTCTGTGATGCCAGCACCAGGCAGAGCTCAGCAGCACAGAGCCTGGTGCAGCACTGGCTGCCCTACTTTAGAGTAGAATAATATTACAGTTATATATTGATCACATTTTCACATGGAAACTCCCGATTTTTTTGTTAGTTAATTTAAAATGTACTAAAACTACAACTATCCTGAATATTTAGATTGTTATTAATTTATAGGGTTTTATTAAATTAAGCAGAAACGTGACATGGCATTTTTGAAGATGGCTGTGAAGCAGAAGAGATCAGAAATCAATAAAAAGTAGTAGAGTTTTACAACACAATCTACATTCTGATAGGAACTTGTGCCACTATTTTATTTTAAAAAGTTTGCTTGTCTTTTCAGTGCATACTTATGATTATCTAAGAGCTCAATTTTTGTAAAACCTACTGTGAGATCAGCACTTTGAAAAATCAGATCGCCTTCTCAAGGGGCTCGAATACATCTTCACATGAACACTCATTTTTGTAAATATTGCTTGTTAAATCACTTTACATTCAGATTCATTTCTTGATCTCAAGCCCTGCAGAATGGCCCATGGGAGGACAGCTGCTATGGGAACACAAGAAGCCACCATAATGTTAGAGATTAATGCAAAATTCTTTTGTTCTCAGCGAAGATTTCACATAAAAATTATGACAATAATTTAGAACAAACAGACCAAAACCCCAATATAGTGCTTTTGCAGAACCCAGCAGATGGTGCTGTGATGCAATAAACTGGTTCAAGAATACACGAAATATGCTGAATGTGAATATTTTACTCCTTTACCTGGTGCTGCTGCTTTCTTGGTGGCTGGTTTGGCTGCAGGAGCTTTTGCTGGCTCTTAAAAAAAAGAAAAGAGAACAAATTAAACCAATTACTACAAAGTGCTATATCTTAAAGAAACAGAAACCTGAGGAAAGGCTTCTGGTGAGGTACAGCCTATAGCAATTTTTTCACTGAAGAGTTAGACAAAGAGATTGCCCAAAGAGAAAAGAGCTGAGCTGCGGTCAAAAAACTCAAAGGCATCGACAAAATAGCTAGCCGAAGGGCTAGTAAACTCTTGCTGTTAGGCACTGAATCACTTCTTTTAGCTTTTTCTGTCTAGTAATTCAATATCTATTGGCAAAGCAGAGCAAAGTAGGTATCTAGGGGTTCGGGCATGGCCTCGCGGCTCAGGCAGCAGCTATGGGCTGGGAGCTTCCACATTTGCTCACACAGCTATGAGAGCAGAAGGTCCTGAACCCGCCTGCGGCAGCTGGTGAGGATTCACTGCTGCGAATTCAGCGGCCGTGCTTCTTGGGATCCCACAGCTATCCAAAGTGGCATCCTTTCCCCTAATCTGAATCTCTCCCTGATGAGAAAAGGTGAAATTGTGCTACTTCTGCAAAGTACGTTCACAGACACCGCAACACCAGGAATCTCTCTCCATCCTGAGGAATGGAGGAGCGTTAGGAGAACAGCTTCATGTTTGATCCCACACTTGAAAGAGCAACTGCTGCGTTCTCCTAGCAGAGAAACAGGCCTTCTCAGACTGCTTAACTGTAGTTTTTCTTGGTCTTTTTATGAAACGTTTGTACTATCCTCTCTTTGCTGAGGTAGGACATTTCCTTGCAGAATGAAGGTCCAAATGATGAAGGGTGTGTGCATTCCCTATCAGACCTGGAGAATCTCAGTTCTGGATAGAAAAACCTAACTAGCCTACTGGATTTATTTACTCTTTACCAATGTTTAGTTAAACACCAGACTGTACTTAAACCACAATAATTTAACAAATATCCATAATTTAAACTCCACTGACTTTCATAATGGATTTTTTATATCAACTAGAAGATCCTCTAACTTAAAATTCACATTTCCTTATTGTGAGAGGAAATAATTAATCATTTTAATCACAATCTGAATTACAGAATGCCAAAAGAATGTTAGTTAATCCTTCACATCTGTCACTGTGTTATTACAGAGAAAAAGAATATGGCTAAATCAGGAATGTAATTTTGAGCTCTTTCCCTCTAGTCTTTTGAGAAGTTCATAAAAGATGCATCAGATTATCTTGTGAAACAGAATGAAAACAAAATACAGTTTGCATGTGTGGGACTGTTTTGTTTTCATCCATTTAAAAGCCTGCAGCAGATAATTATATCCTAACTTAGTTATTATCACAGCATTGTAATTACTTGGGGTGCTCACCCCTCCTTCACGGAAATATGTAGAAGACCTTGGAGAAGAATTTACTTAGTATTACTTTCCTGAGTGCCTGTTCTTGCAGAAAAAGCAGGAGATCCAACACACATATTCTACAAGTGGACTTAATACAAAACAGCAGGACTCCTGCATTTATTCCTTTCTGAGCTCTCAGCTAGAGCTTGCTGGCCAGCGAGACTTTTTTTTTTACTTTTTGTTTGTAGCATCTATGAAAACAAATTAAGCTAGGATTCTTTTTATTCACCAGGATTTTTATTTTCATTTGAAAAAATTAATTTCTGAGCAACTAAAATAATTTTAATTGAGGAAAAAATTTAAAATGAAGGATATGTTTGACCAAAATCTTCTGTTATTTATTTATTTATTTATTTAGCCTTTCAGTAGCATTGAAACAAGAGTGCCAAATGTTTTAACATTTCTGTTGTAAGCATACGCTTTTTAGTTTGTAATTAATAAATTATTCCAGTGCTAATGACTCTACATCTTTATATGAACAAGTTTTAGCTGAAAACTTCACCCTGCACAGTTCACTCATGCAATGGAGTGGGAAGTTTTGCTGTGACAGTTGCTGAGGAGTTCTCCCATGAGAGGAATCATGTGCCCAGTTCAATAGATCCTTTGCGACCTGCTTGCAAACGGGCAGTTATTTCACTAACAGGACATTACTTGTAGAGTAAGCCTATTGAATCTTTTGTTCAATGTTTCTGCAAAATTTGAGTAGGAAACCAATGTATTACATTGTCTTGATTGCCAAAACAAATCTTGTAATAAATTCCTGCAAAGCTGAGGATGTCAGGGGCTTATTCTGCTGTACAGGTTGGGAAAGATCATATATGGAGATGGGAGTGCATTCTTTAATCATTAATTTGGATGAGGTGTTGAAGCCCCATAGTTTTCCTAATTTTTCTTACGTACTCTGCTTCCAGAGCAGAGATCTGAGCAGATGAAGTCTTACCAGTGAAACTGTCTTATTATCCTTACTGTGTTGAGGCATTGATGCTTGCACATTTGTAGAAAAGGAAGGCATAAAAGTTCCCTTCTTAACAATACCACGTTCTCAGAGCATTTTTTGGTTATTTATGCAGAAAAGCCCAGCCCCTACCTCTCTTCTGCCTCAGAAGTCTCTCTGCCTGAATCTGAAATAACTGGGTAGGCAGGGCCCTTGTTTTGCATTTGTGAAGATAAATCTGGTGGTCCTCAGCATGTTAGACTCTTAGTCTTCTCCGCCCATTTACCAAAATTGCTGCCACTGAGAGCACATTCAGCTGAGACTTCATTTGATGTTTCCTTCCCCATCAAACCTTTGTTTTTGAAGACAGTGATAGAAAAGAGGGGAAGGCAAAACTGTCAGTCACAGAGGAGTGTGGAATTAGAAGTAGGATAAGATTGGATTTAGAAAGTAGGAGGCAGCTAAAGTCTAAACATGTCATTTTTCAATTATAAATGGTGTAGCTACTTTCTTCTTTGTGTTTTCAACAATTCAATAACTATTAATTTGGATTATTGAAACATGCTGATTGAAAATACATGACATAAAAGAGATCATAACCTATGGCACAGTAATTTCTTACTTTTGAGTTCTTTGGACACAGCAGCTGCTTTTTTATCTGTAAGATAAAAAAAACCACATTTGCATAAAAACACAGTTAGGAAGGATACAGGTAAATAGAAAACTGCAGTGTGTGCTTTAGAGGTGAAACAGCTTATTTGTTACAAAGTGAATCTGAATGATGCAGTGAATCAGTTCGCTTCTGTTTGCTTCATGGTACAGTTGCATGAATTTAACCTTAAGTGTGAATGCAACAAAAACTGTGAACATGAACATTTTTGTCTAATTTCAGTATAGTAATCTGTGAGATTTGACATGTGATTGTTACTGTGTCTTACATGCACTAGCTGAGCCATGGTTGCTCACCACGTGCATGTTGTCAGGTTGCAGAAATGCAAGGGAAGATGCTTTAGGAGCGTTAAGTATAGAGACATGTAATGAAAGCCATTATTTTCCTACAATTTCTGACAACCATACAATTGAGGCCTAGTTTGGAAGGCTCTACGCAACACCTAGCCAAAACCCCAGCTGCCACGTATTTCCCACCTGCCAAAACAAATGGAAGATTTACAGCTAAAGAGAAGAGAGAGAGAAACCAAGTCATCCCTCTGGTCCAGCTGGAGGAAAGATCCCTGTTTCTCCAGACTTTTCCCAATGTTCAATTAAAGTTCAAGCTAATGCATTTCTTTCATGTTTGTGAAAAAGCACATGTAAAATTCTTACCAAAACTAAGCCAATGTGGAATAGCTTATGAACCTGGAGAAACTCAGTCAGTCCTACATATGGACCATGTAAGAGTAGGCAAAATCTGTTCCGGCTTGATTTAAATAAAGTTAAAATAATTCACTATATCAAAACACAGCATGGCCAGGCAGCCTACCAGAGAGACTTAACTAAGCTGTTCAGTCTCATCTTTAGTTAAGGTAACATTTTTGTGCCACTTTTTGGTAGGACTTTTTTCTGATGGCTGAGGGAAGATTTGGAATCTTTACTAAGCAGATGTAAGTGGGCAGAAATACTCAGTGATAGCTTAGCTCTCCATTATAATTCTAGGTGTTATTCTACCTCAGGGCTTTTATCTGGGTGCAAAAAGCAGTCATTTTTATAACTGTACTTGGGGCCTTATGTACCCTTTTCACTAGTCTAACCTGTAAAACTAAGAAATTGTTCATGGAGGTCCTGTGAGATAGAAAGCAGAGAGATGCATAGAGTAGTGATAGGAGTTACTTCCCTGGGTGGCCATGTCCCTAATAATCTATAGTGTGCCTAGAATATAGGCAGGCTAATGCTTATGTCAGCAACATATAGGAATGATAAATTAATTGTGCTTTTAAACACTAATACAAGAAATACTTCAGGGCAGAAGCTGCCAAAATAAGTAGCTTGCAAAACCAAGACTATCCCATTACTCATAATAATACAAAGTTGCTTCAGTTTTTGTTGCTCTCTAAATTGCTGTGAAGAAGTTGATACGAGATAAGGTAATGCAAATGACTGCCAAGTCTAATAAAAAGTCTTGAAAAATTCAGAGGAAAATACTTTTCTATTTGGGTGATACGCTGCTCTGAACCAAAATGTTTCTAGGTTAATCCTCTGCTTCTGCTAACTCTCTGTGAAAGCATGTTTTGCAGGCATTACTTCAAAGTATGATAATTACCACATTTAGATGAAATTAATCATGAGGAAGCTTTCAGCCACGTAATCTGGCTAAGGAGCCTACTGAAGCCTTCAAGAAGTGCCTATTAGTTGCCAGATACGGAAATTTTAAAAGGTGTATATTGCAGTGATATGAATCATTTATCACAGTAATCTTCTATTGCTGGAGGTTATAAACAAATAAATAAATAGGCAGCATAATTTACAATAACAGACTGGATCTAAATAAAGCCCTCAAGTTCTTTCTTTCCTTTTTTTCATATAAGTCATCATTTATTAGGGCAACATACGTTAATATATTTTTAGAGCCATAATTTAAGTTAAAAGAATCAATGTGTTTTTCCATCATCTGAAATATGTAACATATAGTAAATTCTGAGTAAATAGCTGGACAATTGTTCCAGTAATAAAATCTTATAATTTGGGGTTTATTGGTGTATTTTGTTTTGTTTTGTTTTTTAAAAGCAAAAAATTACCAATAGCTGATTCCCAATAGCATATGTTGATATGAAAATGTAAATATTTTTACTCTTAGGCTATTCTTTTCAAGCCAAGGTGCCTAGAGTTTGATTTCTAAAGCTGTACATATGCAATTAGGCTGGAATGATTTACAAAAAATTGTGCAAAGGAGGTTTTGTAGGACCTTGAACCATGGAGGTTCCTTTGATGGTATGTAGCATTTACATCTAGGCACCTCACACTTGAATGAAATAAATGACCTAATTGCAAAGAACTGAACAATTGGTAGATCTCACAGAAGGAAGGAAAACTGCTCAGGACTTCTGAAGTCCCTAAATGTAGTTACCTGCTATAAGACACAAACAACACGTAACTAAACAACTCAAAGGAAAAATACTACCAAAAAATGAATTGAACAATTAATTATATTAGTGTAATTTAAGTCAATGAGCATTTTGCCTCAATCATTTTTGTTTTGCACAGGTCTAGGGTTTAACTTTTAGACTATGGGAGTGTGGTTGGGGAACACAGCTTATATTACATCAGGTTTTTATAGTCACTGTCTTTTTCTTAAAAAAAACAACAAGCAGCTCTCTGGCCTCTCAGTGGGTCTGTTTTTTTGGTTAGTTACGAAGAGGAATTTCCAGAAGAAACTAACTTTTACTTTGAACACCAGTGTCAGGCAACATATGAACACTATCCTAAACACGTCTTTGCCAATCAACCTAGGAAGTATAATCTCCAGAGTTTTAGGCTATTTTCTCTTTAAAACTTTACATCTGAAGTCTGGCAACAGGAAAGGCAACTGTATGACATGAGAATGACACCTACACTTGGAAGCCATGTAACTTCATTAGGACCCACATGAAACATGAACATCACTCTGGGTGCTCTAGCAGCCTTCACCAGTAGTACGGTCAAAAGCACTGGACTGTCCTTGGTATTGGTGACAGAACTATTTGACATCCAACAACAGGAATGCATTTTATTTTCAAGAAAACCCCCACTTCTACAACAATGTAAAGCAATTAAAAAAAAAAAAAAAAGTAGACTTACTAAAGGAGATAGGACTTAAAAATCTGAGGTTTTT
>VYZV01032034.1:0-16846 GCA_013401275.1 Pandion haliaetus | reverse complement strand
GGAGGACTGTGAAGCACCCTTTTCTTTTTAGTTATTCTCAGGAGATATTTGAAGGCAGCTGTATTCTGGTCTGTATTCTCAAAAAGCAAGCATAGTTGTACAAGCTCCCCTCTTTCCAGCTGAATGAACAGGTTTTTCTTTTACTGACTCTTGAAAAAGGTGAAAGTACAGTAAACTTTTAAAAATTATTTTATTAAAAAACACCAAATATTTAAACAAACATGATCTGACTGTTCTTATCTGTACAGGCTAAAAGGATCAAGTCTGAATTCCGACTAGGAGTGAGGATTTGGCAGCCAGCACAGATGTACCTCAGTAGAACAGCAAAGCAATACTTCATTATTTTGCCTCTTTTTAGCACATAGCTCGATCTTTTCCTCAGGCCTTGATCAGCATTCTTCTGAAGTAAACTAGCAGTACACAGTAACTGCAAATGACATCTAAACTACACATGGGGCAAGAAAAAAAAATAAATCCCTCTAGGTTATATAATGCCTTTCATGCCAGTGGTGTCCCTAGAAGATTGGTAATAAGCCATTAGACAAGGATGCCCCAGTGCTCTAGTACAGAGTGGGGTTGGTTAAGCTTAAACAAACTTCCAAAACAGTGTTTCAAACATTGCTCTGAAGTGAATTCTAGATCTGGGGTTCACAAAACTTTTACACCTTTTTTAGCAATGGATTTATAACACAGTGTGCATTGTACATTTGAGAACAGCAGATCTTCAGCATCTCCATGCAACCTATAATTTTTAGATATAAAAAGAAGTTCTGGGAAATAAATAGGTCTCAAATTGTACTTTCTTGAAAAGCTTCTTTGTGCTTTTTCTTCCTAGAAATCTCTCACTCAAATATATATGTGTATAAAAAAAAAATCTTAAATTAAAAGTGTTATTCAGATAAATGAGTATTTCAGAGACAATATATTGATAGCTCTGCTAATGATGCACTGTTTAAAACAGCTGCCTAAAACCACTTTTACTACTGGAAGCATTATTTTATATACTGTATTTAAAACAAAATTTTTCTTTGGAAGCTTACCAAAGAACATGACAATAATATCACATTTACAAACAGAAAGTAATTTCAGCATCAGATGGCAACCACAGTGTCCAAACTGAATGGTAGCTAATAACCTAATCAAACGTATAACCCTTTAGCTAATGTTAAGGAAGCTAAGAATGCAAGGATTTCTCTGCCCTGGCTAATCTGGACTAAGCACCAAGACCCTGGGGAATTACTAGATGCCTCTGGAAGACATGATTCACTGAATCAAAAGCTAAAGAGAAAATTTAAATGTTAAGCAGTTACTAAAGGATGAATTCTCATCCTAAACCTCAGCTAGCACTGACCATCTACCTTCTCTATCATTTAGCTGATGATCACATACTAGAATGGGCTTAATCAAACCCCACTGACTTCCTAATGATCTACATAGACTCCCAGAGGAAAAGCTGTATGATGAAGATGCCTCACACTACATGAGCATAGCTCTGCCAGCTGACTCAAAGAAGAATGTTTCTAATAAGACATACACAAATCTTGTATCATTGCTTGGCTCTTACGATTTATTTTGAATTACCTATTCAATTAGTTTTGCAATGAAAAGTAGGAGAAGAAAAAGAGGGCATAAAAATGAACAGAAACTTTAAGAATCAGAAAGAATTGTGTTGAAAATTGAAACGATATTTTCCAGTGTCTTGAAGTCAAAATTGTGCTGGTTCTCCAGAAAAAATAGTTTCTGGCTTTTATTACTGACTAAAGCACAATGGCGAGCATGCTTTGGGAGCATGATTCTGGCTTTGCAAATGCAATACAACAGCAGAGCTTTTAAGACAATGCACCTTACAAGTGCGACAGCTAATGTTCCCTTTGCTGCTCTGAGCAAGAGTTCACAAGAGTGGAAACAAAAATGATAGCAGGTGGCATCTGATGGCTGAGAACTTCCATCATGTGAATGAAAAACATAATTAAAGTCGCCTAGAGACCAATCTCAGTAAAGTCTGCTCCCAAGCTAGCAGATGTACCAGAATTTAAAAACAATTTATTAAGTAGCAAGAGTTGCAGTTAATGTGATTTACAGTGGTAAAAGAGCACGACACCCCAGATAGCTTAGCATTATGCTATTGAACATATAGTAATTAAACAAACATTTTCAAACCTCCTATTGAAATATACTGTGGTTTAGCATTTCTTTTTTCATTTACTTGGAGTTCTAAAAACTTATTTCCACAAAATAGTATTGATTTCAACTAATATTCCAACATTCTGAGAGGTGTTCAATTCTGAACTATCTTTAAGAATTTGTTACTCAGTTGATTTTTAATTTATACTATTTTTGACAATTTTACAGTAATTGTATAGCACTAATGAAGTAATTGTCATCTTACCACATCTCAAAGCTTTTGGCAGTATTTTTTATCTTGATTTCAGGCACTTCTGAAGCAGCAGATGCCCACATATAGGGGCATTTTATCAGAGTGCCTCTATTGTAATGTCTTCATTTTACAATTAAGATTTTAAAGATTTCATATTACAGGAAATTAAAACAATATAGTTTCTTTTTTTCAGTGGGCTTAAAATCTAGGAAGGCTCTATAAAAACTGCTCATACTAATGTAAGATTCATTTTTTAATGTACTTTCCAAACCCCCTAAAATTTTACATTGGCATAAAAGACCTATTCAGAAATACCAATATTTTTCCCACGTGGAAAATTGTGCATTTGGACCAACGATTGATTTTGTTCCTCATCTTAATCACTGAGCATGATATTGCCATATGCTGTGTGACAATTACTGACAAAAACTCCTCTTGCCTTTTCAAAATATCATTTCTCAGTGAGCATAAGAAAGGCATCTCACTGCACTGGCAAGGCTGAAGATGAGCACAAGGAAAAGCAAGGTACTGTATCACTGCTGCTTCAGAGCTGTTCCCTGACCCATTTGGTGACAGCAACAAACTCCCCGACCAGACTTTAACTAGATTCCTTTGAGAATAACAGGGAAATTTATTGGCAGAGGCCAGTAAGTCTGGAATCCCAGATTGCAGGTTTTGCATTTAAATCTCTCCAGGCTGTAGGACACAAAGTGAGGGGAAACCACAGATGACATTACTATTGCTGGGTGAAAATAGAAGTGGAGGTTCTGGAAGGTAAAATTAAGTTTCCTCAAGCAACATGAGACTGGTCTATAAGAAACTATTCTCAAAAGGTACTGATAACCAGTGTGGGATATAAAGGCGTTCGAAAAATTTTGGATTATGAAAAACTAGCTAACTAACATTCTTCTGTTCTTGATTGCAATGGAAAATTATGCTCTAAAATAATACTCTAAAATACTACTCTAAAATTTTGACAGATCGTTTTCCATTGAAGCAGGAAAAATATCCAAGCCCTTCCTTCCACTCTCTGTGAAGGGTGCCCTCTCTCCTCACCATTGTCTCTATTTCCTCCGCACTCACAGTAGCAGGCTTTTTGATAATTTCTTAATTTCTTTGGTGTCTCCAAGTCCCTTCTGATCACCAGCCCTTGTGTGTGTTGCTTCCCCACCGCACTGTCTCCTCGCACCACTATGGCCATCACCATTTACAAAGGAGCTCTATATTCTCCACCGAGTGCTTGCGAACCCTGAGCAGCATGGCACCAGAGGCAGGTAGTAGCCTAAAGCCCACAGAGCTTTCCAGAAAGTTGTATGGCAATGTGCATGGATGAAATACTAAATGTTGCCTCAAACAGATTTCTCAAGACGATTAAAAAAGTTCACTCATTAGAGTGAAAAATAAAGCAAGTAGAGAGGGATGTGAGCAAACAAGTGATTCAGCTACACTTGTAGTAAGAAACTGCCTGCACCTTGGGAATGGCCAATTTCAACTGTACCTGTGATTCATGGTTCCACTAATTAGTGATTTCTCCTTTCTGCTTTGTAACTGCTGAAATGCATTCAGTCTCCCCCACTACAGAGCAGGTGGAAACATGTTCCATTGCCTTCTGCATTCATCAGGAGTGGTTTAAAAAAGCAAAACTCTGGAGCACGATGTGAGATCAGTCATCTACACACAGGAAGCTGTAAGTGCAGTTAATTACACAAGCTGCAGTCATTTAGGGAAAAGGCAATGCTTTTGTGTAGCAAATGCAGGTAATAACATTAATTCCTAAAATTTAAGAATCAGATCTTGTCCTGGAATAATCTGCCATTTGAATTAATGTAAATATTATAACAGCTGAAAATTTTCTTCAGCTTTTTTTACCTTTTCTTGAAACAGCATGGGGGATATACTCTCTACATTTTTCTTAAGAAAGCTCAGCACCAATACTTTTTGAATGACTCATAAGAGGATTTTTTTTTACAGTCAGAACAGGCTTTGTTAAGTGTATGTATGCTATGCAACCTTGCGATACCTCTTTCTGTACTTCTCAATACATTTCAATTTCTTTCTGTTGGGTAGACGGATGTACAGATGGCATCACTGGACATTATGACTAGAATGAAGATATTTTTCATATTTCTGAACATAGATACAGTCAGCATTCTCACTCAGTGAAAAGGGAGGTCTTGAATAATGTAATGTTCATCCATTCATCTTTATAGGTGATACACTGCTCTAATTACACTCTTGTGAGTGAAGCAAAATCTATGAGAAAGAAACATCATGCAGAACCTACTGCAATAAAGCTAAAAAATCAATGCACTTATAGCCACAGCTATGTATGGCTCTTCCGCCTAAGAACATATGCCCATTCTATTATCCTAATAATTCAATAATACTTCATCAGACTTAGTCTCTCAGAGTTATGTATAGCAAAGCCACAAAGTTGGCTCTGCTTCTTGAAAAACAGATCAAGAGAATAAGCATGGCCATTGGGAACTTTTACTAAAGAGTTAAACAACTGTGAAATAAGAGTGAAGTGTAAAAGATGCCCTGTCCTAAGTCAGGAATACCTCTGGTCTATGAACCTTTCTAGGGGAAAGGCATCCAAGAGACTGAAGTACACTTTCAAATAAGTGACATGAAAGTCTTTATCAAATATGCATTCATTAAAACTTAGTAAAAGCTTTTAAAACATCATTTCAAGGTCAAGGGAAAATTTACTTTTTAAGTGTAAAGCAAAAGAAAAGAAAGAAAATCAGCCTGCTTTCAAACTATGAAGATTCCTACTGACTTTATTTAGCTGTGGGTCAAGCCTTCAACTTATCCATTGAATGACAGCATAAAATAGATAGCACTGCGTAGGTATGTCATTGCAACCTAGCTGATATGTCTGTGCATGGACGTTCGACATAGAATAATTATCCTAAATATCAGCCCTGCTGACTCAGATGTACATTTTATTTTGAGGGCACAGAACTGTTTTCCTTTATAAAAAAGATTAACTTTGTGTTGTTTGAGGCACAGGCATATTCTAATCCTGTTATTTCTGGATGTGACTGGAAAAATAAATATTACATTAATATCCAGACCAACACAAACAGGGTTGATGCAATAAATTAGATTCTTTAATTAAAGCTATGCCACCCAGCTGCTGGCACAGCACAGGTACTTCATTCTACATGTCTGAAAGTCCAAAGGCAAACTGATTATTTGGCTACCTGTGTGGACCTTAGATTGAATATGTACGACCTTTAGGCTTGATTATGTCTAGAACCACATTTCGCCCAAAAGTTCTCTACAAGACTGGCAATGCAGTGTCAGAAGAGATTGCCTGTCAGACACTAAACTGACTCTTATGCTTTGCTCAAGGAAGATTATCTTGCTAACTCATCAAAAAGTGAATTTGTAGTACAAGCCCAAGCCTCCTCCCTTTTCTCTGTATTTATTAAAGGGTTGATATTTCTAATTCTTTGCCAACCAGATCTTACCATCATCATTCAGCATTTGCCTTTCTCACATCACTCCCTGCTTTGTGCAGTCAAAGATGGAAAAGAACAAACACAAAGAAACAGGTCTGGGCTGAGCAATACTCAGCATTGCCTTGAAAGCGCTCAACTCACAATAGTTAGCAAGGGGCCACTCAAAGGTGCTTGAAGCTTATTCATCTGCTGCTACCATTTCATGGACAGAGCAGGCACCTCAGACAGTGAACACTCACCTTCTCTACTACAGCTTTCTTTGCACAACACATGGAGGTGGGCAAGGATGGGAAGGCAGACAGTTTCCTCTAAAGCTGATTCATGCTAAATGACACAGGAGGTCAGTCTTCCACCTCAGAGTTGCTACATCAATTGCAATGGAGAGTCAGTCTTACATCGAGCCAGTTGTTACTGAGAGAGCAGGGAGAGATGAGGGGAAGGCGGGAGAAACTTGTTTCTAACTCTTTACCTCTTTGCATTTCTCCTCATTTCTAGCTCTTGAACACCGAACCCTAACCATGACCCGGAAGGGCATAAATGTTTGGTTTGGTCTTGGTATAAAAAACGTTACCATTCCCAGCTGAAGAACTCTTTCAACAGGCAATAAGGGACTATATTTTCAGAAACACCACAGTGACCTTGCAGCCTCTGTACTTTTTTTCAAAAGTGGTGGAGGTGTTTAGGAGCTCAGTTCTCACAGAAAATCAATGGCAGTTATGTGCCTGGCCTACTTTGACGTGCTTGTAAATCCCACCAGGTGCCATGCTACATCTTTAGGCACTTAAATATCTTTCAAATCATGTTGTCAATCACTGCTGATGATGGAGCATAGACTTCAAAGTCCAGAGTGCTTTGAAGCTTTCAGTGTAGGGCATATTTGAGCTGCCTTTTGTCTTGTTTTGGGAGCAGACTCCCTTAACAGCCAGTTACATGGGGACCATGGGAATTACTTTTCTGCTGTGTTTGCATCTCTACTCTGCTGGATTTTTTGTCTTCTCCCTCATTGTAACCCCATTTTTGTTCTTCTGTTTTTACCTGTTTGGGGAGATACAATTTGATTTTTACTAAATAGTCATATCTGTGTCTTGATTTCTGGAAGTATCAATTAGAAAAGCAGACTTCCTATTTTCCATGGAAGACTGCATACTTAGAGGGTGACTACCAGTCATGTGTTCAGCTTACAAAGGCTTATAAAAGTAATGCAGAAAAGAATTTCCATTTTTCCAATGAACCTGCAAGACAGTTGTCTCCAGCTGCATTCGTGCACTGATTCTTCACTGCATTCTCTTTTAGCTTATCATGTGCATCTCTGAGGATATACCTCCATAGTGTTCAAGGCTAGAACACACCATCGGGTTATCTAGTCTGCCACTTTATTGTCAGAGACTCCTATATTTCAACGAAGCACCTTTTCAGCTGATGTGTATCTTCCATTAGGTAAACAATCATCTTCTGCAGACATCAGGGAAAGCAATATCCACCCTATGCTGTGGTAGTTTATCACTCTTAGTGTTAAGAACATGTACCTCATTTTCAGTCTGGATTCAGTTAGCTTCAGCTCCCAGTCATTCATTTTTGTTAAACTCTTCCTACTAGATTAAAGGGAGCTATAGCAGCCAGAAACTTTTTTTCTGTGAAGGTACTTAGCATCCACAATAACAAAGTCACATCTTTCTGAAGAGATGAATAGAATACTTTATTCCTCTCTGTGAAGAATATCCTTAATTTGTAAATAACTCAAGTGAATTTTTTTCTGTTTTTTCTCCAATTTGGACATCATTATCGACATGCAAGTTCCAGTCTCTCCAGTGCCTTGTACACAGGTGATGTGTGGCCGTGGTCTGTGTCCCCTGTTGCAAGGTTTATAATTTCACAGCTGTATGAGAAAATATCAACCTCAACTTGCCATTCACCTTGTCACTTTTAAAGCTACTTTCCAGATGTAAATGTAAGTGGCAATATAACACGAGGCAGTAGGGAATTGGGCCCTGAGGTTAGAAAGGCTATATTTGGGTGACACAAGAGAATATAACTCTGAGTAATGGGATAAAATTAGGCAAAGGAAAATTTAGGCAGATTGGAATGAAAATACTTCTTAACTGTGAGATCTATTAGGTTGTAGAATAATCTTCTGTGGGAATTGATGGAGGTCTACTTACTTCAGACATTTAAAACTAAACTGGGTAAAGCACTTGAAGATATTCTGTAAGGAATTATCCTGCATTGCCAGAGGAAAGGATTAGATGACCTAGTAGGTCATTTCCATCTCCACTTTCTGTGATTTTGTTGTACAAAGCCCCACAAACAGGAAATTGTTATCAAAGTCAAGAGATGTCACTAAACCCTGTCTGTGTCAGAGAAAGAGGAGTAAATAACATCACCTGCTGGTAACTGTGCAGGAATCCTAATCCAGCATTTCTGCAAGTTAGTAAATACAACCAGTGCTAAAAGCTGGGTGCGTAGCTTCTGGCTGAAAGCAGAAGCCTCCACTAATGCAAAAATGTCAGGAAACAGCAGGTGAGTTGTGAATAGGATCCAGGAAAGGAGGAGTAGGAAATTAAAAAATCAGGATGGGCCTGACATGCATAATAGTGTCATGAGCAAGTTATTAGTCAGGAATGAATCAGCCTGTAGTACAGGAGATGAAACCTGAAGCTCCAGCCAGCTGGGAAAACTAGTTGTTTTTTATAGGCTTTGGTGTATGGGCATTGATTCATATAATGATATTACCAATTGAAATAATAGTTAAGATGAGACTGGAACAAGGGTCTTTGCTAAGGGTTGTACAAACACACAGCAAGCCAAGTCATGGCCCCTGCAGAAATGTACAAGTGGATGAACAGTCTAGCAGAGAAAGCTGTCAAAAGAATATTGATAAGTAATACTCCAGAGAAGGATCACACAGTTCTAAGGTCCATAACTTGATCTTTCTTTTTTTTTGTGGGTGTGCTTTAATATGATTTGCTCCTAAATTTACTCTAAACTCATAACACACTGTTCTTCCTTAATTATTGCTCTTATACATTCTGCATGAGGAATCACTAGGCAACTCATTGCTTATTATTTCTGTTACTTAATTTTTACATTTGTCTCTCCTAATCTCTCTAAACCTAGCTGCAAATAAACATGAATTATAGGTTCCTGTACTGGGTCTGGCTGGGTTGGAATTAATTTTCTTTATAGCAGCCTATATGGTGCTGTGTGTTTTGGCTATTGCTGAACAGTGCTTGCATAGCATCAAGGCTTTCTCTTTTTCACACTCTGCCTGCCCCCACCAAGCTGTGAAGAGCTTGGGAGGGACACAGCTGGTACAGCTGACCCACATTTGCTAAAGGGATATTCCCTACTATATAATGACATGCTCAGCAATAAAAACTGAGGGTAGAGAAGAACGGGGGAAGGGTGGCCATTGCTCAGTCTGGCTGGGCGTTGGTCTCCTTGTGGGAGGTGGTGAGCAATTGCCATTGCAGCACTTGTTTTTTTCCTCTTTCTTTCACTTGTTAACCTGTCTTTGTCTTGACCCACGAGTTTTCTCACTTTTGCTTTTCCTATTCTCTCCCCTGTCCCGTTGGTGGGTGGGGATTGAGCGAGCATCTGTGTGGGTCTTTAGCTGCTGGCCTGGGTCAACCCACTATAGTGTATGTTTTTCATTAAAAAAAAAAATTAAGCAACAAAACAGTCAGATGGGGTTCTACACCTCAAAACTCCTACCTTCTACATGTTGGAGAAGCCACTCTGAAAACAGGCCTGGCCACTCCAAAATGCACAATAACACGTATACGTGCACCCTAGTTCCTCACCTCTACAGTTTTTACCTTTTCCTCATACTTAGTCTAATAAGCCACAAGAAAGTTCGTGAATAAACATGTTTTGCTTTCTGTATGTGACCAGCCACTTTCAGAATACCTTGGGCTCTCTTGGTCTGGCTTCACAACTCCATCTTGCCCTTGTAAGAAGCCTAAATTGAGACAGCCTGTACATCTCACTGGCCCTTGCAGATCTGACATTGGGGTGCTTCTGAAAGCACCCATCACCCTCCCATCTGCTGACATCTATAGTGTGACATCTATCATGTTAGGGAACATGAGACACATGGCAGTGCCCAAGATGGGCTGCTGAAAACTGTCAGCACTTCAGTTATTTCCTAGCTGGAAATATACTCCTGGGAGTGGGCAGGGAAGAGTGAGGAGTTTCAAACCCTGCTCTTGAGAGACAAGAGAGATGTCTTCCTACAAATGTGTGCAAGCACTACCCATTTGCTCATCAGAAAAAAATCTGGGATCAGCATTTGGATCCCAGGGAAGCGTGCAATCCATTGTAGATGGATCAACCCAAAATATTTCAGGTGGTGTGGTGTGCATCTACTCCTCTAGATCAGTGGGTGTGCCAAGCATGGGTTTTTTCTAAGTATCAACTTATGCCATAAAGTATATTTTAATTAATTTTTTACTTTTCTTGCAGCGTTGAATGTACTGTTGTCCCAAAATCTTTCTTCTGAGAATGGTGTCATGTTTGGATAACATTCTAACATCTTTCTAACTGTGAAAGAATTAGGCTAAGTAGCATAGGGAAATAAGTAATAGGTTCATCATTTCATCAGCAAACTCTTTAAATAGCCACATTTGAAAGCACACAACAAAAACCCTAGGCACATAGAATGACAGAAAAAGATAATTGGCCACCAGGTGTCAGTAGTTGTTCTCTTATAATGGAAGCATTACTATCAAGACTGCAAGGGTAACGGTTGAGCCAAGGAAGTCACAAAATTAAATGGATTTTTTGTTGCTCACACCAGGAACTAAAAAATGATCAGAAGAATTTGTCTTCCTGTCTGGATAGAACACAATAACAAAGAATACACTGTTGGTGTATAAAACGGCCTTTCCCCTCCATTTCCTATTAAATCATTGCTTTTTTTCAAATTACAAAGACGCCTTTAAAGCAAAGAAAATACAGTTGACGCAAATGCATCTGTGGTCAACCAGTGCAAAAAAATCACCGAGACCTGGTAGGTCTTGTTTGCTCTTGCCTGATCACCTCCACTCTGCTCTGCCTACCTAGTACTATAACATCCCTCCACCAAAGCGTGATTAAACATAGACTTTCCCCCCACCTACATGATCTCACTGGATGACACGGTAGCAAGAATAACGAGGTTAACCTGGTTCTGTGGCAGTCATAAGGTAATGTTTTCAATTTTTACATCTAAGATTTAGTTTATTTTTTCATGACTGCGGAGTGAGTTCACTTTGTAGTTACAGTGACATCATTAAAATGTACCCCAGTGTTCGTACCTTTAAACCCTCAGATAAACCCTCAGAGACTTTTCCTGTTCAGGAGGCAAAGATTTACTTTGGTAGTTAAAGAGACATCACCACTCCCCTCCTCTGCTAACACTGCCTGCTGTGAAACATATGACACGGTATCATGCATCACAGTCATATCTTTGTCAATGATCTGGACAAGGGGATTGAGTGCACCTTCAGTAAGTTTGCAGACAACACCAAGTTGGGTGGGAATGTTGATCTGCTTGAGGGTAGGAAGGCTCTACAGAGGGATCTGGACAGGCCGAGGCTAATTGTATGAGGTTCAACAAGGCTGAGTGCTGGGTCCTGCACTTGAGTCACAACAACCCCATGCAACACTACAGGCTTCGGGAAGAGTGGCTGGAAAGCTGCTGGGCAGAAAAAGACCTGGAGGTGTTGGTTGACAGCTGGCTAAATATGAGCCAGCAGTGTGCCCAGGCAGCCAAGAAGGCCAACGGCATCCTGGCCTGTATCAGAAACAGTGTGGCCAGCAGGAGCAGGGAAGGGATTGTCCCCCTGTACTCGGCACTGGTGAGGCTGCACCTTGAGTACTGTGTTCAGTTTTGGGCCCCTCACTACAGGGAAGACACTGAGGTGCTGGAGCATGTCCAGAGAAGGGCAAGGAAGCTGGTGAGGGGCCTGGAGCACAAGTCTTATGAGGAAATGAACTCAAGTTGCAGCAGGGGAGGTTTAGATTGCATATTAGGAAAAATTTATTTACTGAAAGGGTTGTCAAGCATTTGAACAGGCTGCCCAGGGAAGTGATTGAGTCACCATCCCTGGAGGTATTTAAAAAGTGTGTAGATGTGGTGCTTAGGGATATTGTTTAGAGGTGGACTTGGCAGTACTGTTTTACAGTTGGACTTGATTTTAAAGATCTTTTCCAACCTAAATGATTCTATGATTCTATGATTGATGTATCCACAACACTGGATGTGCAACCACTGCAACCTAGCTCCCTGATTTAGATAGGGGCTGCAATGGTCCTTTGTAAGGGCTTGGATGCTCTGTTGAGAGCATGCGTGTACCAACACAATGCAAGTCAGATCATGCTCCATGATCTGGGATGAGTGGATCTGCACACCAAGACCTTGACTTGTTTTATCTCTGCTAAGCAGAACGGCTCAGGGAGGTACCTGGGTTTGACACCCTTAAAACGTTTGTCACTGAGGGTCAGAGCCTAGGGATTCTTGAACACTTGTGCATTGATCAGGCTTTATGGTTTTAAGCAAAACCATTTTCTTCCTAAACATCATTTGCATTGGTGGGTGTCCCTGGTTTTTCATTAGGGAAGTGATCAAAGTTTATAAAAGTTTGGAATCTTTAATCCAGCTAGCATTGGTCTGGCATTCAGAAGATATATTTTATAAGCCCTGTGGACAGCTGGCCTGGGTGATATGTCTATACCTAAATTTCCTTGTGTGGAAAGTGGAGGAAAAGGCACTGACTATCCTTCTAAAGTGGTTCTAAGATTTACTATCAAAAAATGCCGCACAAGACCTAGGTATGTTTATTACCATTATTATTTGAAATTATTCAGCAGTAACAGGAAGGCAAGATCATCAATGACAGCTGAGCAGAGCTTTAGTTAGGAAATGGTGTGATGATACAGGCTGACATTTTCATTGCTTTATAAGCTCATTTATTACCTGTGTTATTTGTTGTGAGAACCAAAACAAGTGGGAAAGGATTTTGCAGCAATCAAACTTAAAGGCAAAGGCTGCATTTGAACATCATGAATGTTTAGGTAAGCTGATACGAGAAGGAGCTGAGAAGCTCCAGACTGTTGAGACTCAGAAAGGGACCATCAGGAAACACTCTGCAAGCAAACTATGAGCACCTGAAAACACCAACCTCTGCATATTCATTTTCCTGTAGGGCTGGACACCAAAGTTTTAACAGAAAGGGTCCCCTTCCTCAGTCAGGTTGCAGGCTGGACCCCTCCAAGCCACTGCATCCCAACCACCAGGAGCTTTGGGAGTGCCTGGCAAAGGCTTGTCTCTGCTGAGGCTCAGAAAGCCCCTTAATGGGGATTTGGAGATGCAGCTCTTTCTTTATCCAGAGTAGCGCTGGATAGATTTTTGTAAAATGTTTTGAAGTGTGACTGTACCCGACCCTTGTGTCTGACAATTATGTTTGTTTAAGCAAGACCTCTGAGTTTGTAACAATGGAATTATCTATTTTTCAGGACAATTAACACAATGTTTTTGTATGAGCTGAAGGTCAGAGGATTAATGTGGTTTTATCTACAATGCATTTTTAAAAGCTAATTAAGAATCATTCAGTTCACTCTGTACTAAAGACTAAGAACATTGCACATTAGATGACTTGTGCTCCTCTGCAGCAGGAGAAAGAGAGAGAGGAATGGAGGAAGAGAGGAACAGAGAACGAGTGAGCTCGCATGCAAATAAACAAATACATCACAGGGACGCAGTTAATGGAGAGCAATAAAAACCTCCATTCTGGTAACACCAGAGATAAAATTGTCTCCTGGACAAAAGGGCTAATCTAAAATATTAATCAGCAAAAATATTCAGTATTTGCAATCACAAGCATTCCTTGTTAGAGGAAGAGAGATGGAGGGGAAGAGATGGAAGTGCTGCTTTCAGAGCATTATTTTAGAGCTGTTTTTATCACCTAGTGCTTACAGAGCATCTCCTCCTCTCTCTCTTGCACCTGACAGCCTGCACACACGACCATTCCTCCGTGGGGAAATCCTGGTTGATGGGCCTCCTGGCAGGGGTGAGTCTTCTGGGAAGAGGTACACGAGGGTGAGGAACAGAGGTGGGAGCAGGGTGCCAGGCAGCCAGCTCCTGGCGGCAGGACCTGCCTGCTGGCACGGGGACGCGTGTGGGGGGCGATGAGGAGGCAGCATGGCCCGTGCACACCTCGGCTGCAGGGATTGCAAAGGGTGGGGGAAGCAAAACGAGACAGAAAATCAGAGGCATCCAGTGGGGATTTGAAAACCAGAGCGAGGAGTTTATTTTTTAAATGCAGTGGCCTCTGCCTAGACTTTTAATGGGAAAAAGTACGAAAATCGGAAGCTGTTCCTATACTCTCGCTTTTGGATGCTTATCTATGCTGCTGATTCAAGCACTCTGAGGTTCATTTGCTGTGTCTGCCCAAAGCATGTAAATACTATCAGACATTGAGGTGCCTCATTTCAAAACTGGGCTATGCCCTACTGTTCTGTTGATTAAATGTGGCAATTATTTCAGGCTTAAAACCTTTTAGGGATAACAATAGGTGCTGCCAGTCAAAGCTAAAAACTACACATGCATTCAAAGAGCAAGCTGAATGAGGAATAACAGCAACATGTGTAGGTAGAATATATTATGGATTACCATCCTCTTACACAAAGGCTAGTAAACTCTTCAAAATGCAACAACCTACGGAGCTAATAAAAGGGACAGAAATGTGCGGATGTCTCGGTTTGTCTCATTTGTGTCTTTATAGCATTGGTAGGATGACTCACTGGATTTAGCAACAGCTTGTGAAGAGGAACATATTAATAACTTTATGCTGCAGCTCTGCCATAAAATGTAATCTTTTACAATTCTGTATTCTCAAGTGAAATACAAGCTTAGAACCAGAATAAAATTAGAAAAGATATTTGAATTGTCAGCTTATTTTCTTTTTAAAATCTGTGTTTATACATTTAAATATGCAACTTAACTTGGAAAAGAGTATTTCCTTTCATCGCCTCCCCCAGTGTGCCACTCCCTACTATAAATGACTGAAGCATATTTAAATACCAGGTTAGTACTCCAAAGTATTCTGTGTCATTCTGTCTATTTTTGTATTGTACCAAACATAAATTAACATTTTTCTTCCCATCCATAAACACTTGAATAGGAAAGCTTATGTAGACCATGTACAACTCAATGGCAAAAAGCCAGTTGCATATTGAAATTTGCATATATACTTTACAATGTTAGTAAACAATGGGATATATATTCTTTTGGCTTTTGATAAAATTCAACAGATTTGAATAATTACATAACGGAGCACAAGGCTTGCCTTGAGGACGTAGAAACTATAGCCCTGAATCTTTCAATCCTATTTTAAATCTTTCTCCATGGTTTTAGGCATTAGTCTAGTGTACAGAAAGGTTCATCTGAGTATTTGATGTCTCGTAGAAGGTTATATAGAAAGTGTCTGACAAAGCAGCAAGTAGACTCAGTGTTTCTAGATATTAAGATGATTACCAAACCACCAGACTGACCATTTTGTTTCTCCTTGATTTTAATGAGACTTGATTTTAATGAGACAGTTTCACAGACTGTGTCACTTACTGGAGATATGTTTGTATTTGTGCATTAAACATACTTGCAAATTTACTGAAATAACAGGAAAGAAAATTTACAGCAATTTTAGTGTAGACAAGACCCAAATGTTAATTTATAATCCTATTGAAAAATTTATCTTTTTATGCTAAATGGCATGAAATGCAATCAGTTAGGTTCAGGACACTAACTTCATTTTTAACTTTTGAAAAAAATTATTTTCTGGGTATGGATAAAGCCTCAGAAAGATAACTATCTATTTTCTACCACATTAAGTGTTTTGGTATGTTGATGTTTCTGTTTATTACTTAAAATGAGCTGAATTTGTGAAATAATTCATGCAAAAATCTATGCACTCCATTCGGTCTTTCCATGCCATGTAGCTTTTGAAACTACTTATGCTCTTTATGTGTATAAGAGAAAGCAGTGTTTCTAAAGTTTTTGTAAAAATCCCAAGCTCACAGAATTGAAAATTACATGTATGATATATACACATACATATATGCATATATATAATATGCATAAAGTACTCTCTTTATAATATTATATAGAGAATGGAAACACATTACACACACATATATATAAATATACTATGATATATATTTTTTATATATATATATATATATCTCCACCTTGGATTTCTAAGTGATAATGAATTACATACACCTCTATCTCAAATGCTTAAAACCTGAAAGTGCTTACACTAAATAGCCAGATATCTACTGCAGAGAAACACAGACTTCAATTTCTTACCTGCTTTTTTAATTTCAGGGACAGCTGTCTTCTCACGAGCTTTCTCTTTTTTTCCTTCTTTTTCTAAGATTTAATTAAAGAAAGTAATTTGATATGCTAGAACTCTGAATCATACACTCAAATATGCACTCAGCCAAGTCCTGGTGGGCACATGCTGAAAAAAATGTGACTTATTTGGGAGTTTAGTTCAGATTATTCCCTTATAGCACTTGCAGCCAACTAGCCACAAAGCAATCAGCTGCAAATGAAAATTAATCAGTATGCATCAACTACAGATGATTTGGACCCTTAATAATTCATCAAAGGCTAGGCAAAAATCATCAGTGCATGAATGTGGTACCTTTTAGCTTAAGCTCCAGTAGCAATAAGATCATTAAAAAATGAGTGACAAATATTTTCCCATGAAAACAAGACCTTAGTGGATTTTAGATGCTTCCTGGGAATCAATGATCCAAAATATTATTTAGATGGATATCAAGGCTTTACAGTTTGATCACTGCAAATTTGGGTTGTGATTCTATAAAACAAATAAATACCATCTACCCCACATTCAGAAAGTGGTGTACCATGAACTGAGTGATATCTCCCATGAGTTTTGTGTATGGAAGTATCACTATGTCCTGATATATAGAATCATAGAATCATTTAGGTTGG
>VYZV01032033.1:1432-14465 GCA_013401275.1 Pandion haliaetus | reverse complement strand
TTTACACAGTTCTAGTCCTTCTGTAGCAGAAGAAATTTTGTTTTATCGTTTGCTGAATTCATACTGCAAGGATACTAATTTTCTATGAGTATTTTCCACCTTTAGAACTATCAAGTTCTTTACCAGAAGACTAAAAATTTGACTGTGTATTTAACAACTTAAGAGTTAAAAAGGAGATGCATCTTGTCCCCTATGTTTGAACAGCATATAAACATACCTATCACTGGGATCCCTGAACTTTAACAGATAACAATTAGCTAACTCTCTTGAAGTACAGTACTTTGTTTCTAAAGGCCTCCAGTACTATTCCAGTACTGGCTATACATTTTACTAGTTTATGGTGCCATGATCTGGGTCTTGAAGTTTGCTTCATTAGTTGCACATGATCAGATACTTTGACCTGCCTTGTTAGTCCTTCCACCTTGTTACTAAATTAAGTTTATCAGTGGCAGAATAGTAGTACCTGGGGTTATTTGCTTTAAAATATATCAGTTGTCATTTTTAGAAGATAAGGAATCAGCTAGCATTTTGGATTGAGTACCATGTAATAAAACAGTGGTGCTTTTTCCATAATAAATATCAGAGGTCCGTATTTTAAAGTTTTCAGAAAAGTATACAGTGATTTTACCTGCCAGTTGATGTGAATGTAAAGAATTCAGAGAATTTTTCACAGAAAAAATGACCGCTTCATATTGAAAGAAACAAAACAAAAACAAGTGCTGCAAAGAAAATATGACACATCAAGCTGGAGCTCCTTCTCTCTGCAAGGCTTCTAAGCTTTAAGCGTAAACAAGAATTCACAGACTTCACAAAAAACGTGGTCAAAAGAGACAGCGATGTCTTGAAAATCACAGAAAGAAAAGGGACAGACTGACTGGTATCTCATGCGTTGATAAGCAAGAAATATGACCACACACAGAGGCAGACAGCAAACATCTTTTTGGTGAGTCAGTAAGATACTGCACTGAGATCTCCTTTCAACATTGTTAACTTACCTACATAATTATGAAAGACAATAAAAGCATTTACAGCATTAAAATTTGTTTAAAACATGACAGAGAAAAATTCACTTGCATGTACAACACCACCAGATAGAATACATTAAACCCAAAAGTCTGGAAAAAATTGTACTAAGGTTTTGACAGCCTATTGAAAAAAAGGAGCAAACTATATTCAATATTAATGCAAATACGGGGCAAACACTCATATGTTTAAAACATATATTTCTGTACTCATAATAAAGTCAATAGGATTATATGAATGCATCACAAGTCAGAGGCAGATAAATACATCTGCTGTACCGAGACCTGGAGGCTAGTTTATTTTTGAGCAAACTGACTAAAAAACATGCTCAGTGATGAATATATTCTCAACTACAAAAAAACTTCTCACAGGCTGTAGAGTTTGATGTCTTTCATCTGTTTCTCTGAGTACCTACCCTTCCCAAAACTTCCTATTCCCCCAAAATTCCTCATCCCCATAACACGAAAGGGTTAGAAATAAACCTCCAACATTTGGGAGCTAATTTGCCTTCCAACAAGCATAATGAAACATGCATGCCTCTTTCAGATGAGCCTCATAATAACACTATGTTAGTGGAATATTTTCCATAAAATCCAAAGCAAGTTTCTTAGGGAGAGGCATCATACAGCCTAGTTGAAACAACTGGAAAAAGCACACAAGCTTGCAGGTTCAAAATCCTTTCGGCAGGCCTGCCAAAACAAATCAGTGAAACAGATGATACTTAGTTTGCCATAATTAGGCTTCAGAGGTAACAATTAAGTGATCAGAACATTCACACCCACACCAATCAAAAAAGCATGCATTGTATGAATTAATCTTCTCTGAACCTGCCTGTCAGCAAATCATTATGGAGCAGGAGTCTGAACACTGTATTTTGGCCAGGATTAATACTAAACACAATTACACAAGGTATTTGTCAATTATTTGGAAGTAAATGTAAAGTCACTTTCAGTACAGTGCTAGATAATGTAAGTTTGGTCAAAATGGTTTATATTGAAGAGGGAAGCACAGGAAGAAGTAGGAATATGGACTGGCTGGTAGTCTGGAACCAATCAAATCAAAAGCATTTTTGAACATTACACAGTTAAGGACCTCGGGCCGTATCTGCACTTAGGAGGCACTGTGTGCAAGGAACCTTTGATGTAAGAGCTTGCAGTTACAGTGGACAAGCAATCTGAAACAAGCTATCAGAGCAATGGGAACTAAGGGAATCTGTGATTCTGTAGACAGAACAGTAATAAGAGAAGAAACGTTATTTTTATCAGAAGATGACAAACGCTAGAACATTATATACAAACTCAGGGTTCAATACTCACAGCTACATTGGAAAACTATTTTAAATAGAGTACAGAAAATCCACAGAAATTAAGGGCTAAAGAAATGCTTTATATAAAGAAAACCTGCAGATAAGTAAAACTTTTTAAGCACAGAAAAATGCTAATAATGAACAACTGAAAGCTAAAGCTGGAGAAATCCATACTGAAATTAAGATATAACTATATAAAAGTACAATTAATTGTCTGAACAAACCATGAAGAACAGAAAGCATCTCAAGGTTTTCTGATCAATACTGTAACTTGCATAACAAGATGCTAAAAGCTAAAGTGCATCACTGCTGCAAGCCAAACAAGACAAGTCATGAGAATCGGTATTTTTCACTGATTTTTGCCTGTAAGGGTCTGAAATAAACACATTATACTAAATGGTCTAGTGATGTCTTCTAACCCTAAGTTTCATGAAACAATATAAAAAGCTACCCAAGCAACTTTCTATATTCCAAGCTGTCTGGAAAGGGAGAACCACCAAGTCTAATCAAACAATCAAATGTATTAAAGGTTTCACTACCACTCTGGATTTTTCATGGCAGGCACTCAGGTAAGGCAGGCATGTCTTACTATAAAGCCCTATACAGAGATATAAATACCACTATAGATACTGTCATAAAGCCCCAATAGAGAAATACTAGTAACTTCATGTTTCAGTTAAAGCTTGAATGATGGGGGATGAGGAACACACCCCACTGCCCCCAAAATAAGTGCTATTCAACATCATTTATAACCAGAAACAAAATAAGTTCCTTGCCATGGATTGTTCCAGATCAGGACAAGAATTCTAGATTTAAAATGCAAATATGTTTGTTAACTGGGATGCCAGTGAAGACTCCACTTGCAATATCTAGCAGGTGCTATTTCTTTAAAAAGGCATATTTTTAAAATAAATTTAAGTCTTCATATTGAAGGTCAGGGAAAACAAACATAAGAAGAACAGGAAGTAAGAGAACTACCAAGGCTAGGTTTAAAGAAAGAAAAACAGATGCATTTTCCCTCCAAATGGACATGGCTGGAAGTACTCCATGCCAGAAGATGACCAGTAGACATGCTAGAATTTGTCTTGGTAACTACTCAAAGCTTGCAATTTAAGTTTAAAAACTGGCAGACTCATCTGTCCTGAAAATATATATGCCTAAGTCTTCTCAGTTTAATGACTACTCATTTCAGTTAATATATGCTCTATTTTACATCCCATGACAATGAAGAACAGGGCTATCTATTGTTACAGAATCATTTCCTGATGCAGGGATTATATGCGCGTGTGACACTACAAGAGAGGGAGACATTAAAAGAAAGTTTATTAATTAAGGCACTTTCATTTTAAGATAAATTTTGTGTTCTGATATCTACATGTGAAAAGGGCATCAGAAAATTTATGTATAAAAATAGAAATGATTTGCCTTACAACACTTAAGTTATCTGCAATTCCATACAAACCCACATTTCCTAGAAACCTAAGGTCTATATTGTAAGTTGCTACAGTTGTGTAAAGTTGTAAACTTGCTATATTTTACTAAGGGTAGTAGTAACAGTTTTGAATAGACTGAGAAGTGATAAGAAACACTGCAAAAGTGCCAGAAAAATAAATCAAAATTGTGCATAACATTGACTTACCAAGAAATTACTTTTTCACACTCCTTAAATATAGCACTTTAATGATATCTCAATACTGTCCTCTCTTTCCCACTTTGCAAATTACAGTTTCCACCTCCAGTACCCTTCTCTGGTTTTAGTTCAAGCCGCCTTCAGAATACTGCACAATTTCAGCAGGAAAGCAGATAGACATGGGGGTAAACTAGCAATTAGGTCATGAAAAAACAAGCCCTGTAAAACAGCTACTGCTAATCCGCAGGAGATACATTTACTCAGTTAGATAGATGGAACCGTTACTATGAACTCTCATTCCACGGATGGTCTCTAAAATTAAGAAGAATGGGGGCAAACAAAATGCACATTTGGTGATTTACAACCTTTCTATGCTAATTGTGAAGTGACAATGCAGAACAATATAATGAAATAAGCAAATTTAATAGACACTTTGCATGCAAGCTTCAGGAAAAAATTATATAATTTTTTTTTGCCTACAGTAATATAGATGCATCTCTTGTTCTTCTCTTGGGAGTCTTATTTCTTTTAAAAATAAGTAACTGACAGCTCACAGACTGCCCAGCAATAGCAGTGCTATGGCTGACCAAATTAATTCCATGCCAAATTTCAAACTGTGCTAATTACAGGTGGCGACTCTCAATCCTTCCTCTTGCCCCCTGCCAGAAAGCCTACCAAGGGAGGGCAGGATGCCAACCAGTGAGTCTGGTGAGGACTGGCCACTGCTCACATGTAACATCAGGTCAGCTGGCAGACATGGGGGCCACACAACATATTGCACTCACCAGCATGACAGAGGACAGGGTGGTGCTTCTCAGAGAGGCCAAGGGTGACCTGGAAGGGGAACTGCACCAAACCTGCACCTCTTGCATGTGGGCACTGCTACTGGAGGTAACACAAAAAAGTGACTCTTGCGTGACACCTGCCAAAGGAGAAACACTAAAAAGTTCACACGTGGTCTTTCAGTGAAACATAGGAACGTGCACACTACAATTTTAATGACTTTATACTTTCACTTGCACTTCTGTTTTCAAAAACTAGTCCTTCTAAAACAGTCGTTCACAGATTTCAATGAAGAATGTATGCCAGCTATTTTGAACAATGGCAGTATGTTACTATCTGACAATTTAACAAGTTTTTAATAACCTGAGTCAAGACCCTTTTCCAGGGCCCATCTTGCGGTACGTATCTCAAATATAATGGCAAGCCTCCCTAACAAGCATTAAATGCACTATTTTGCTAGATTTGGCCTGGGTCCACGATGCTCACTGAGGTGCTGAATGTTATCCATTTTCTCAAAATAGATTCAGCTACAGATAAGTTGGGAATTATCCCTGAAACTGGATCTCTCTGCTAATTTTACAAAATTAAGCTATTTTGTAAATATAAATAACGCAGCTGCATTTTAAGTGCCTAAAGGCTTATGCATACTCAAAGCTAGTAAATTATTATAGGGCACTCAATGCACTTGTCAGAATAAAGGAACTTAAAAGCATGCACTTAAGTACAGTAAATAAAGCAAGCACACACACACAAACAGACAAAAAAAACTTTTTAAATTGTCTTCAGAAGAGGGTAGGTTTAATCATTGTCAAAGGCAAACAACTGAAAGAAGAAAAGAAAAAGTGACCTATAAGTATTCTGAATACTTTTTAAGGGAAATGCTAATTGCCTTTTCTGGTCTTTTATGAGAGGGTAAAGACTTTAAGGCATTTATTTCAACAATAGCATGAATCCATCTGCAAAGACTGCATCCATGCTTTTGGAAATTAAAATTATGTTCAATTTCTAATACAAAAATCAACTCAAAATGTACAGAAGAATTATTAAACATTATTTTTAAAAAATATTTACAGACAAAGAGAATACAAGAATGCTCAAAATGCAAGAGGTCATTTTAAAAATATATACTTCAAGATCTATACATTTGAGATTTCCCCCTCCTGTAAAGCAACATTTCTAGCAAAGAATGTTTTTGTTGCAATAACTATCACCTGTGCTTTATGCTTATATAGGAACAAACCAGCAGCCTACTACAAAATTAGTCACAAAATTAAAAGCTTATTTAAATTTAACAGCAGTACAGAAATATATAAAGCACGTATTTTAGAAAATTATGAAAATGTTTGTTCATATACATCCTGTGTAGTAGGTATATCATATTACATCTTTGTTTATTAAGACAGTGGTAAAAACTCACTCTGAAGTGTTTCAAGTTCAGCCTTAGCCAGGGCATCTTCTTTCGCCTTCATTTTTGTTTCTTTATATTCTACATATAATTGTCTGGCATCCTTTAAGAAAATGTTGCAACGGCATTAGCATCCTTATACAAACAAGTTATTGCAATGGCTCTATTTTATGTTCTCAATTAACCTTGCAAAAAAATTTAAGATACTCTTATTTCCTTGAGTTACAGCAATTTTCAGCATAGAAAGTATTTATTTAGAATGTAGAATTTTTGTGTAATAAAGGTTCAAATGTAATAGCATTGATATTACAGACTATGATGATCACTGACAACCTGAAAAGCAAAACGGTTAGAAAAACATTTCTGATTGCTACCTACAACTTTGTAAGAGGCCATATACCCACTTTGCTCGTATCAGCAATCTGGAAGTTCAAGGAAGAAAGAAAAGTTTTTAACTAGACTAGTGTGTGCAGGGACAAACAAAGGCAATTGCTAGGCAGTAGTTGCCTTGGTGTAAAACTCATTATAACGCTAACTACAAGTTCCAAAATCCAACTTGCNTTCTACATTGCTATTAAAGCCTTAAAAAGATATATTAAGTTTTTTCTCCAAGGATTAGACTAGATTCTAATCTGAAATCTCTTTGTCAAATTTACACATAAAACTAGAAGTCCTGCCACAAATCTCACAATAAGGTACACATTTCCAAAATCTGATGAATTAGTAATTAGAGATTTGCACTGAAAGCTTTCCAATATGAACAACCAGACTGCNAGATTTCTATACTCATTCAAAAACAATGAATCTATAATACAAATGCCGAAATAGACAAATTATTATTTTTCATTTCCAAGCATGAGGAACACCTACTGTAATAAATTGATATTATAGCATTAGATAAACCTAATTTTAGTTCTTTACAGCCAGAAATATTTTTAGTCTTATTACATTAACAGTCCCACTTTTTACATATAAAGGGTCATTTAAATTTTAATGTAGAATGTATTGTAAAACATTAGTAAATATTTTTATAATTTCAACTATAATCCCATAAATTTGAACAAAATCTGGTCTCATTAAAAATGAAATATGACATCTTAAAAAATTTTGAAAATAACTAAGTTAAGCAGCCATTGTTGCTGCCTCTAATGGTAGAAATCATCCACAAATATTGCCTCCTGCAAAGATACTATGACACAACAGTTGTTATTTGCGTTATACTGGCATCTACCCCTTCAAAGATACTTGAGGGAGGTGGGAAAACATAGGACAGAATGATGATCCAGCTCTGAGCAGCACTTAATGTTTTGGAGACATCTCACTGATACAAGTCAGCATGCCTGAAGAACAACACTGAAAAATTCCCACAAAAGATCAGTAAGGTTTCATCTCCTTCCAGAATACCTCTTCTTACTCCCTATTTGTCTACATTTGGGTATGGGAAATGGGAAGTTACATTCCTCTGCCAGGTTTACGTAGGAGATCACTGCGCACAGAAGAAATTTTAAATTTTGCTGCTGGATTGTAACAGATGAGAGCATCTCACATGCTTAAAGTTTTGGGTTTGGGGGTGGGGAAGGGGGGATTTGATGATTTTAGTAGAATTGGGGCTAAAAACCCATGTGTAGGTACAGGAGAACTACCATTAACAGCAGATATGAGGGCTTTGAGGAAACATTCAGCTTCTGTGTCAGAACACCGAATTACAACATTAGGATCAACTTTGGTTCTCTTTTCGGTTTACCCGAAATATTAATTCCCTACCACATATGGAAACCGTCCTTGTACGCTCCAGACCTGGACAATTTGCATCACTAAGAAACGGAAACAGCCATAAGTGCAATGGTTCACTTCTGCTATAAGTTTGAGACATTTGGGTTGTGCGGCATACACAGGACTCAGACATACTGATATCCAAAAAATGCTTTTGTTTAAGGCTATGATTTCAAAATGGCTACAATTAACCAGCATTTAAATTTAACCCATTTGACACTGAAAGCCAGTATTTGATGCTAAATTCTGGTGTAAAATCCATTATTGCTTGTGGGATCTCCAGACAGCAGGCACTAGGGGGTAACTGTCAATCTCTCCAGCACGTCAATCACAGAACAATTGGAAATGTGACTCAGATGAAAATGAGACACAATAGCTGAACAACAAAGAAAACTAGTCAGAAGCACGTACATGAAATTTAGTAGTATTGTTGCTTTATAGATATAAAACGGATTATCACTGCAAATGGAGTAATATGCAGGTAACAAAGCCAACATTAATCTCTTCTCTTATTAATCACAGTTTATTATGGCTGATACCATAAGCACAAAAAAAGGGGAGACTGCACATTTTGAAGCACACAAAAATGTATACATATAAAGTAAAGCAAAGGAAAAAACCAACCAAATAATTTAATCAAAATGGGTTTTGAAGATTTGTGGGAAAGGATTTGATTTTCAAAAGTATAAGAAATGGCTCTACAGGTTATAAAGATAAATTAAAAGACATACCTGAGTAAAGATTTTAGCCACAGACACAAACTATATGGGTATTAGACCTTATAAGTCAAAATGAAAACACCCTGGAAAACAGTTTAAAATAGAAGGCGACTCCTGCCTTAACATAAATAAGCACATTTCAATTTACTCTTCATTAGTTTTCGGTAGTATCAGTCTAAACAGGATTATTAATTTTCAAGCATATTCAGTTTTGGTAGTAAGAGTATTTCAAGATAGATTTATGTTCAGATTTTTTACTTTTCCAAAGTGATAAATTTAAGCAGTCATTTTGCCTCAATACAAACATTTTAGGACCCTAAAAACACTGGCAATATGGATACAGCCTCTTCCAATCTACTGCTCCTTCCCCAAGATCCAGTAACAATTTTTCTTTTAGAGGATCTTTCCCCAAAACTGAAAATATGTGCAACATCAAAATTTTACTACCTGATGTATACTTTACCTTCAATAGGCAATAAACATAAGAAAAATCAACATTTTTGTCCTTCAGGGGGTGGAAAGGGACAGAGGAAAGACATACAAATACAAAGCTTGGAACTGTTCTAAGTAAAAGCTCCAGCTTACCTAATCAAAAATACTTTGTTCTCATTTGCAGGAGCTTGAGAAGTTTTCAAAAAAGAACATCAACACAAATATATTACTTTTCTTCACCATTAAAGCAGCAACATGCATGTAGTTAAGCAAAAAGAATAATGAAGAGGGCTAATATATACTCGTTTTTTATATATGATTTTAAATATACACTTTCCAAAAGAAACAGAATGAAAAAAGTGCATTAGAAATGCAAAATTCTGCTATTAGTATTTCTAAATTATATTTCAACTGCTATATATAGGATGTTCCTGTGATATACCCTCATATTTAACCACAAATTTCAAAAAGTGTTGCAGAAGAAAAATAAAAATCAACAAACACTTAAATTAACAATTTCAATACTTTAACCACAAGTAAGAACCAGGGATACTGAAAAATTCTTGTATTTCAGTTCCTCTTTGTATCAGTATTGCCTTGTGTCAATAAATTTGAGGTTGCCAAGACAAAGCTACAGTTGAGTTATGCAGAAACACAGAAATTCTTGATCCTGGACTTTTAAGGGTTTTTTTTTCTTTCTCTGAGTGGGGGTCTGGGGTACTGGTTGGGGGGTTTTGTGGGGTTTTTGGTTTTTTTGGGTTTTGTTTGTTTGTTTGTTGTTTTTAAATCAACAGATACAGAATGTATTCAAATCATACAGATTCTGGAACTAAAAATTTCAGTTTTGAGTAAGACTCAGTCACCCTGGCCTTTCCTTGATTTTTGGGGAGGGTGATGAGATTTTGTATGCTTGTTTGCTTTGTGTTTTTTTTTTCACCTCTAGTTAATCTTCCTGGCCTTCTAGTCTACCTCAGAAAAACTAGAGATTAGGAGAAATAAGGCAAACATTGGAAACAACTTGCTGTATTGGCCATATGTGAATTCTCATTCCAGATTTTGTGACAATCAGCTTCACATTTTAGTGATCTGGTTGAGAGACTGATACAAGCGAAATGCATCCCCTCAGAATTTACGGTTAACTGGAAACTTTCCCACAAGCATACTTAAAATCAGTATACTGAAATAATTTTCTTTGCATTAGTTCTTATTAAATCAATCTACAGACTTAAAGAGAAATATTTGTATGAAGTTCCTGAACTAATTTTTTGTCTTTTTGACTACAGTGTTTCTGTACANAAATTTGTAAAAAAAAAAAAAAAGAGAGAAAAAGGAGTCAAATTAAAATTACTGCAACATCTGACCTTCAATTTGCTATTTCTACACAATAAAAATGCCAGCCATTATACCACAGCAAAACCACTCTTTTGATGGGTTTATAAACTAGTAATATGGCAAGAAATAACGTTTAAAAAAAAAAGTTAAATATTATGATTGATATTTCTCTTTGGCATTTTTACATGTTTACTCAAAGGCAAACTAATAAATAAATAGGAATTACTTCCTCCTTTATAATCAGGAAGTCATGCTTTGACCTTGGAATAATACCAGGTGTGGCCAGGCTCTTCAGCTGTGTATAGCCTGTGGGCAGTTGCAGCGTAGCTCCCAAGCCTTGGAGGCACCAGGTGACTGACCAGCAGCAGGCAGTGCTACTGCAGTATCTGCTGCGTATTCCACATCCACAGTGGTAAAACAAAGAACTGAGGCCAATGCTGCAAGGCCTCCCTGTAAAGCCTCATACCACAACAGAACAGTATCATTAATTGAGAGCCAGTATCGTCTCATACACACAAGCTACTCTTGGAGCTACACTCCTCTAACATGTGTGCTGGGTTATGCAGGAATACAGTAAGTGATTTGAAAGAGCTGAACAAAATTGGCTGCCACAGAACAGCAGGCAATTAAAGGCAAATTTCTTTAATGTCTTACATTTACTTAAAACTTTTACTATGCAGCAAAGCACATTTTGTCTCCAGAGCCTCAGACAGGACCCTGTTAGACACAGATTATTTTTGCTCACTTGTATACACCCAGAATACTTGTTTTATCGTCCACTCTCCTCTGACCTGCTTCTAAGCTTCTAATTGACCTCAGGGTCAAGAGCTTCATCCCTACTTTGGTTCTCCCAACAGCTGCGAAATAGCAAGAAACAGAGCAAATGGGCAATCACTCGTGCCACACATCCTGCAATTGCTCGCTCCCCAGAACTTATATCAACATTGGTGCTGTACAGTAAGTTGGAACACATCAAAACCCTGTAAAGCTGGGAATTAAGGAAATATTTAACCTTACTGACCTGAATAAATCCCTTAAAAAAAAACAAAAAACAAAAAACAAAACAAAAACCCACAACTCTTTTTAAGGCATACGTTATTAAATGCAATAAATTATTTTAATCTCACATGATGATTTTATATAAAATCATACGTGAAGACAAAAATAACCCACGTAAATGTTTGCTGACCTAATCAAATCTTGCTTAAAAGCTAACTTTGCCAAAGGAGATGCCCTGCTGGCAAAGCCTCTTGAGTTTAATGACACATTGCCAATCCGTTTACAGCCAAAAGCTGAGCCATCTCTAAACAGGTGTTGAAATGTAATCATGGATTAAAAGAAAACCTGAGGAAAAAATGCCAAGAAATTAAACACCTCTGGGTCACTAGTTTGAATCTATTCCAGGCTACTAAATCAGCTACAGTAATTACCATCTGGTAGTCTACATAAAAATAAATTACTGGCCTTTTTGTTTTAACTCATTTCATGCTACACAAAGGTCTTTATAAACAAAAGTTTCAATTGTAATTGAAAGCTTTGTTGATAATCTCACTAGGTTATATCCAGTGCAACTACGTATTGAGCTTGAACTGCCTTCTCATTACTGGCAAGCCACCAGAAGTTCTTCCAACAGTTCAGTGCTGAGGTGTATGCACTACACCTACACTACTATAGATGCAAGATAACAGGAAACTTTTTAAGAAAATAAAGAATCCATTTCTGTCTGAAACAAACAAAAATGCTGTCTGCTTCATTACACTCAGGATAACAGCAGGCTCATAATTTAACTAACAAAATTTCCTAGCATTTCCTAGCTAATGACTGGCATTAATGAAGTTGGTGTAAAAATAAAGACATTCATTGCTAAGCTTCACCACATCAAGGTGAAAGAAAAGTAGTTGACAGGAATACTAACAAACACTTCTATCTTCAGTTTTCTGAAGGAAATATTTTGTGAAGAATAATTAACATTTTTAAGAAAGACCACTTTTCTTAAGTTATATGTCTGCACACCCAAAGAAAAAAACTCTAGTCAGGTGCTTTGGGAATAAACTGCAATTTACATAGGACTGTTCTCCCACAAAAGAAAAATACACTTAACACAACTGTCTATTCTGTATTACATTCACCATTTCAACTGAAATTCTAGCACACTATATTTAGCTGGTTTATTTCTTTGTAAGAACAATTTTCAGTTCCAATAAGCATTTTAATGGAGGTAGGGTTTTTTTTTTCCCCCTTTTTCTTTTATTTATTTTTTTAAATGTATAGCCTTCTTCCAGATCATTCTCATGAAAGAGTAAACTATAAATGACCTTAGAAACAATTTGCTTTCTTTTTCTATCTTTTTCTCAAGCCTACATTATAAGAATTAAACTTGGTAATAGTCAATGTAATTTACACTTCACTTAATGTTTCTTTCACACCACAGATATTTGATTTATGATACATTTTATGTATTCTTTTCCCTTCACATCTTTAAACAAGCGTAAAGATGCTGTTTTCACACCCAAATTTAACTAAACTAAATGCATGGATATAAAAACCTATGTAGTCTCTCTCAAAATACAATTGTCAACAGTTTAAAAAAAAAAAAATCATTTTTTAGTTTCTTTCATCCTCCTCTCACC
>VYZV01032031.1:1470-21824 GCA_013401275.1 Pandion haliaetus | reverse complement strand
TCCAAAGCGTGTATTATAGCTTGCAATTTTTCTCCGTTACTTGTTAAAACCCGTTCACTGATGATATGTTAATTGTGGTGTGCTTTTTGAGATTAGTATTTTATACCACTTGAAAACTGAGACTCACTGCTGTGGGATGTTGCATGGAAAGCAGATCTTGAGCATTTAACTGCTAAAATGAATCAGATACTTACATTGCAGTTCTCTGATGTTCTTTAGTTGTAGGGGTGCACCTTTGGTTTTGCTTGGCTTTTGCGTTTTTTTATTCTGTTTCAGTTTGTGTTTGAATGATTGGATTGTCTGCTCTTCATCCGTGGTGTCTCCTCCTTGTTCTGTGAATATTGTGTAAGATGGCCACGTGTTTAGTTGTTTGTATTTTTGTTCTGGTCAGAAGAATGAATTACTGTATGCTGTGGGCTGTTCAAATACGCTGACAAGATGAGTGCTAAACCCATTTGATGGCATTAAACTGGCTGTGGATTCAGTTTCTGAGCGATGGTAGTTTAAAGGAGGACTCTTCTCAGCCACCAGTTGCACTTACTTGCTTGTTCACTTTTTTTCCCTCAAAATCATTGTGGAACTCAGGTGACCTTTTCCAAACTACTGCTCAAGTAATTCAGGTTATCGAGTGCCCCATTTTGCTCTTAATCTACTTTATCTTGGCCTACAATAAGTACTTTTGAGGCAAAGATGATGTCTTTTATGTATTTATGTAGCATTTTAGCATAACAAGACCCTAATGACTGCTTTTGGGTATTACTGTAATAAAAATATGTAAGGTTAATTTGTAGTTAGAAAGTAAATAAAGGAGGTAAATGAGCTAAATAACATTCAGAAATCCTTTGATTTGTCCTTAAAAAGTTCCCCCGAGTTTTTACATTGGGAGGGTACTGTCAATCCAGAATTTCTTGTGTCATTAATCATTAGTATTATGTATGACATTTTTAATCACATTTATTGTTGGGATGGTTGTAAACTACTTACCAAAAGGTGAGATAGTACCAGCGTTGCTGCTCTACTTGATACCATTTGGAGAAAGACAACGTGATACTGGGTCAGACCAAAGATTATGTAGCTGGTATCCTGTCCTCAGTGGTGGTCAATAGCAGGTGCCTTGAGAAGAGTATAAGAGCAATGCAGAAGTGTAGTGATACCTCCCCAAAATACTTCTTCCAGCCTTTAATGATTCACAGCTCAAGAGATCTAGAGCCGGAGTGATGGTGTTTTATTTAAGAGGCCCTTGTGGATTTTCCTTCTGTGAAGTATCCTTGTTGGTTGAGCCCATGTAAACCTTTAGCATCCATAGTATCTTGAATGATGCTATGGTTACAATCAAAATTGTCAGGAATCAAGACATACGTGAAACAAGTTTACCTAAACTTAATTTGAGCTCCTTTTGCATATTATCATTTTAGATCCCTTTTTCTGTACAGAAATACTGTTTGATTAGTGCTTGCCATAAACAGTGCTTGGTGATTCAACCAATGTTGTTTAGTGCCTGAAGGCTGGTTTGTGTTAAATATGAAAGGAGTGTAGCAAATTGCACACTCGGCTAAAGGAAAAGAGAGATGAGAATTGGCTTTGCTTGTTCCTCTATGGTGATGAGCAAGTGATTTAAACCCAAATATGTGTACGTAGCTTCTGTTTGCTGATGGCTTTGCTTGCGCCTACCTGTAAGTGCTGTCGGTGGTGACAGAAGCCGTGAAAACCAAGCATTTGTGCCATTTAAAGTGTGACCTGCTCCCCACCTCCCCCCCGCCCCAATAAAAATACCCAGAAGCTGCACCCTGAGCCTGTGTAGTCTGTTAAGAACGATACGGTAAAGAAATGCATTCTCATGTAAGAGCAAATGTAATTAGGTGCTCTCCTTGTGGAAGTGAGTTAAATGGAAGTTGCATGGGCAGCAACTGATTATAATGTTGCCTGAGCTTTGAGAATGTAGTTCTGAAAGCATAGTATTGCTTTTGGGAGGGTGGGTGGATATATCAGCTCTGTACACAAACTGCAGATGCACCTTTTTCTTCAAGAATGTATACATCAGGGAGTGTTATGTGCAACCTACTGGTTGAAATTCCTGAACCTTCTTCGAGCCAGTTGAAATCCTGTTGTATCCAAATTTCATCTCTTAAAGTCTTTGATGTAAGTTTACAGCAAATAGCAGCCTTCAGTACTTAACATACTTTAGGACAAGGTGTTAGTCATCTCTTTTCCCTAAACCTGCTAGTGAGTAGTACAAATGCCTTCTAGTGAAGGGAGAGGCACCATTGGGACCATTTCTGATTTGACTTTGGTTCAAAGGAGTAAATTATCTGAACTGCTACAGACAATAGTGTGTAAACATAGTATTAAAATTTTGCCAATTGTGAATGTACATGTTTAACTGCAGCCACAACTATACACTTGAATTGTCTGTAGATCACACCTGCTTCATTTTTTGATGTTGCAATAAAAAAGTGTCAGGTGTTGATTATAGATGTGTTGGAATATTTGAAATTCAGTGTAAGCACTGATAAACGCTGAACTGCATCAGTAATTTTTTGTTGAAGGCACGGAGTTCTTACATTATGACACAGGATTGTATAAAGCTGCTAAATGCACATTTGATTTCATCCTCTTTAAAGTGGTTAGCATATATTAATTATACTTCAAAAGTGAAACTCTAACTGAAAAATGGTCAGGAGGAATAAAACAATAATTCTTAATTTAAATGCTAGCTCAAAACTCAGTGTTGAATATAACTTAGTTATGGAATCTGCCATTTTCAGGCCACAGAAACAGTTTTTGTCTTGGAAATGTAACTGGTTTTGTTGGCAGATGAACGCAACAAAACTTAAAATATAAGCTTCCCAGAAGCCATAATGAGTAATGAGACTCCATTTGTAGCTGTTAGAACACACAAAGAAGCAACAGTTCCTGCTTTAAGGTATATGTAGTCAAAGTCTGTCATACTGATTATAATAAATATTGTGGAGAAACAGGGAAGGTACACTGGTAGAACAGCAAAAAGGATATGGAGTTAATGTAGGTCAACACGAACTGAGTTAAATTTTTTAAGAAGTTGCATAAATGGCCTTTAGTGTCCTTAGGGTCTGGCTATTTATTTTAGTATTCTGTATGAATATTCTAACACTTATGTTTGCCTGAGCAGCACTGATGTATTTATTGTCATGCAGTCTCTATCCTGAGAACAGAAGCCGATATAAAATGGTGGGAGTTAATCCCAGAAGCCTATTCTGTCCTTCAACGATGTCTGCATCCAGCTTGGCGAAGTATTGCACTAAGCAGAAGCATGCTTTTGGCTCGTATCAGAGTTCTTGGTCTTCCCTTCTGACTTGAGAAATCCCAGGAATTTCAGCCTTGCCTGGCATCGCAGATTGTAACTCCACAAATTGTGTTTGTCTTCTGTGAGGGATTTTGCTGATTATTGCAGTTCACCCACCTACCAGCAGGATCACGACCTTTGCAGTATTACAAATTAGAGCCTTGAATGATGGATCAAAGGGGCAGAGGGAGATCGAGCGCTTAGTGCCTTGGCTAGTACAAGACTGGTGTGTAGCAGATGTAAAGCTAGCAGGAGGCAGTTTCAAAGTAAATAAAAAGAGTTGGTTCCGCACTCAGAATGTAATTGAGCTATTGAATTCCCTGCCAGAAGATGTGGATGTGAAGGTGGTATTTGCTAAAGGCTTACATGACCTTAGAGGACACCGAAGAGGTATGTGAAAGAAAATCCACCAAAGGGTACTAAGACTGAGAGGGCATCTGATTTAAGAGACCTCAAGCCACAAAAGCCTGGTGGACACTGGGTTACATACCCAATAGGAGAATCATACATGTCTGCTCTGCCCTTAGGCTTCTTGGTGTATATCTGCTTTTGGCCGTTTTGCTGGAGTCACAATGCTGAGCAAAGCAGACCTTTAGCCTGATCCAGTCCTATTACTCTCAGGCTCTGCTTTGTTTACCCCCCCCCCTTTTTTTTTCCTTCCAGTTCTGTACTGTTGTTACACAGCTTGCATCAGGGATAGTTGAAGTTTCTTCTTTTTAACCATGGAAGTAACTTTTCAGGGGGAAAGCAATGAAGGCGAAAGCAAGAGCAGCTCTTCTGAGATTGTGTATTACCTCTGCCTTTGCTAACTGCAGCTGTGAGAGCACTGGAGGCTGCGGCACAGTAGGATTTGTGCTTTCTGTATGCTTGAGTCTGGAAACACTTTAGCAGAATTCATTTGGTGCTCTTCCTGAGCTGTAAGGCTTTTCCAGCCCTAGCGTCTTGCTAACAGGTGTGGTGATAGAGGAGCAGGAACAGTGTGTAGCTGTGCTACAGCATACTGTTTTACTCATGCAGGTTGTCTTAGGGATTTCTGCACTGTACTCTGTGAGGAAACCCTGAAACCATCATCTGTGCATGGCAGAAAAGTCTTATAGAGGTAGACTTTTATTATCATGTGAGAAGGCATAAAATAGCCTATATGTTAGATTTCTGCCCTGTTGGGAAAGAACATTACTTGCTGTTCATTTTAGACAATGTGTTGGAAATATCACAAGACCTGGCAATGCTGCAGGCCTTAGATAAAGTTAGTATTGATAAGACTCCTAATCTGAGAGTACCTTTTTCTCTGTTAAGCTGATTCTTATCAGCCTGGCTTGCAGGACCTTTAATTTGTCTCCTCTGAGACTACCAGTTTCAGCATAGAGAAAATGTACTGCTTTATCCTTAATACTTGCTAAAGGCTTTTATTTAAGTGGTAGAGAGGCAATAAATGACTGGGTTTGGTGTTACAGTTGCTTATTCTGTTTACATTTTTTGATGCTTAGCCTGTTCATTGCTAGTTTGTTTGCTTAATTTTTTCTTCCTAATTGAGAGAGTCTGTACCCACCTCTGACCTGTTCTTTTTTTTATTCATCTGTTCACTATGGTACAAAATCAAGAACCTCTTTTGAGATAACAAGCAGCTTTCTGTGGAGCTGCAGCAGTAGATTTGTAGCTCAAGGTTTTCCATTAACAAATTTTAAAAAAAATGAACCTCCTCATTCGTCTGTCTTCTGCTGCAAAGAAGAGAATCGCCTTTCTGAAACATGATGTATGAAAAGCCAAAAGAGAAAATTTTTCTTGTGGTAGTTTTTTTCTTTTTAGTTTAGTGATTTCAGGATAATTAGACATTACTTGTGTTGTACAGCCTCAGTGTTGCACTGTGGTGGCATCCGTGCCTTCTCCATAAACCCAAGGCCTCCAGGTGATGGTCACTGACACGGAGTCCCTCGGCCCTCCTCTTCATCTCCTAGTGCTCAGGTATCGTAGGCTTTCTCACCACACTGCTCCCTCCCCACCCTCACTGGAGTCCAGCACTGCAAACTTCCCTAAGTATCGGGCTCTAACAAGTCCCTTGGATCCTCATCTTCCTGGGGCATTTCCCTAGCAAGAAGCCTTGGGCTTTTAAATCTGAATTCTCATCTCCCTGGTGTGCTCCTGTAGCTGGTGAAGTGCCATCCCCTAACACACAGGCACCGGACCTCCCTTCAGGAGATGTGAGCAAGAAAACCTGCCACCTCCTTTTGGCCAGGCTTTCCATACCTGGAACAAAGCTGCTGTTGAGAGCTTGGGATGAGGTGGTGTCAAAGGCAAAAAAGATGTAGCCTGGAAGAGCGTAGTGATCTAGTTTTTCAGGTAACTTGAACTTGGGGTGGAACTAGTAGAATCCCTCTTCGATGTCCAGAAAGATTGTGGGTCTCATGAACTCTATAAACTGAGGTTGTATCCGCAAAAGTCATGACACCAGTAAACAAGGCAATACTATAGTTGTTTTTAGCATTATCAGAAGTTTACAGACCTTCAGAATGGCTTGATTTTTAACAGTCATCTTCCAACTTCTTGGTTTTGAAACCTTAACATGTTGAACTTGCATGTCATCATGCCCTAACAGGGTTTTAAATGAGTAGCTGCAGTTTACAGCTATAATTATTGTCCCAGTTTTGTGAACATCTTTGTTTCTGAAGCAGCAGAACAGTATTCTTTTCTGAAGCTTAAAATGAACAAACATGGTGTTAAATGATAATGGCAATGATGTTAAACTGTTACCAGCACAGACAGAAACAGCTTTTTGGGAGACTTGCTTTAGCTGTCTGTGATACTGCCACTACGCGCATTTTTAGGAAAAGAGATCAACTGTCTAGTTCTATAGGATATTATGCAATTTCTTTCATAAAGAAAGGCAACTGTGCTTTCTTCTTCTGAGTGCTTGCTCATCCACATTCCTCAGGTGTCATCATACATCTCCCTCCTACCTTCCCCAGTCCTTGCCGCGCTTCTCGTTTTCTGGCATTTTGTTGTGAATGATGATGATTTATAGAGGCAGTGTTTTGAGACAATGTTCTGTGGGATATACTGGTGCATAGGACTTACAGAATGTCTATTTCAAAAGTACTTAAAACGCATAATGTTAATTTTCTGATCTTAAATTTCTTGTGCCTTATCAATTGCTTTTGTTTCAACCTAGTAAATTATGCAAACCTATCTCTCCAAATGAAAATACTTTTGTTTTTTTAACTAGTAGTTGCTTTCCTGTCGATCTAAGAATTTCTGCCCTGTGTTGCAGGACAGGAGACAAAATTAGGGTTAGACAATAGTTATCTAGCAAAGACAAAATAGTTCTAGCCTAAGAAAATAATAGACCCCAGTTAACTCATCCCCTTCATCCCCAATCCTGATTCATTAGTCAACAGAATTAGGGCAACATGACCCTTCTACGCAAATAAATTCATGGATGAGCCACTGCTGTTATTAAATCATGATATTTGTTGCCTGCCCTTATTCTGCTTGTATACTAACAGGGAGACAAGGAGGAAGATAATTTTCTTAAGCTGTTCCCATCTTATTGAATGTAAACCTTGTAATGATTTTAAGTAAGAGGTGAAAATAACAATGCCACTGATTGGTGCAAGTGATGATGTAAATTTTTTTCCCCTTTAGGATCTAAAGAAATACTAATTACTGGAGAAGAGAAGTGATCAATTGCCACTTACATAATTGTAATAGGTACAAATGCAAAAATACAATTAAAAATAAGACACGAGTGTTTGAAAATGTCAATAGTGCAATTATGGTGCTGTGAAACACTGGTCAGTGGGTGAGCAGGTACTGAAGGTGCGGAGTTGGAGCTGTAATTTGACTTTGTTGCACAGCCTGTGTGTTTCACAACATCAAGGCTACCTCTAAGAAACCACATCTGCCTCGAAGTCATTGGGCAGTAAGTGGCTGGAGACTGAGAGAATACTTCAAGGGAGCATCATTGCGTATGGTATTTTCTGGTTCTTACGTTCTTTTCTAGGCATCTGCTTTTGGCCACTGTCTTTACTGGTTTCTCGTCTTGAGTCAGGCTGCTGCCCAACCCTAACAAAGCCCCGCAGCCCTCCTGGTGAAAGGGAGGGGTACGGTGAAAGAAAAATGCAAAGTAGTTGTATGATGTGGGACAAAGACAAGATAAGGGGAAGGATGTGAGGGTCAAAGGATCAAACAGGTGATGACTATGCCAGTGTACTGCCAAGCATGATCAAAGAGCTGTTGGCTTCTCCACCAGTGGAAAAGATGGGCGTACAAGCGTGGGAGGAAGGAATACAATGGGTATTTTTGTCAATTTGGCACTGCTTTTTCACGAGCAGTCATTCACGGAACTCACGGGGCAGGGATAGTCTTTTTTTTTAGCGTATGGGGGTCAGTCCTGCCTCAGCTTCCTCTGTCCCTTCTGAATTGTCTGCATGGTGGTCCTTTTCTCTCACCCGAGAAGATGGGCAGGGAGGCAAGAGGAGCTGACCTGCGTGGGAGCAGGTTAAGTGCCTCCTTGGGGAAGGGGGAGGAAGTTCTCTTTTACTGCTACCCGAGCAATTGAAGATCATCAGAGAAATGAGGGAAATTGTTGTTCCTTCCTAGTATTTGTAAGACTGTTCCAGTAAGTTCATTGTGATCCAGCTCGTTATGAGAGTAAGATGAATAGAAATACTTTGCATGCACATCTTAGTCAAAGTAATGTTGTTAGAACAACTGTTAGTATTTCTGACTTAAGCACTTGGTTTTGCAGCTTTCTCATTGTCATATGCAATTTCCAACCTTAAAAGAAAAGATAGAAAATGTAACCGATGTATAACTTGGTACCTGTTCTGGCACAGCCTACAGTGGTGGAACACAAGCATCTACCCGAGTGACTGACCGTATGCAAACTATATTTATGTTATATTGAATATATTTATGGAGTAAAAAGGAAACCTTATGCACAGTATGGAAGTTTTACATGGTCATTTTGTTCATATACCAAAGCAAGACACTCCCCCACCCTGGTTTGAAAAATTGTTCAGGTTTATAACTAGTTTGAAGCATCTTGATTGTAGCTGTTACGGTGTGATTCAATGTAGCTGTGGATTTGTTCAATGTGAACAGGGAAGAGAGTGATTTTATCACCCTCAGCTTCCTTCTGTTTCTGCTGTGTGAATCAAACAGCTGAGTGACGTGCCTTTGATCAGAGATGGCACGTAAAAATTTCAAACCCTGACACTTGTAAAAATGCATGCGCTCATGAAAATGGGGAAGGACAAGAAGATTGAAGTTAGTGTTACAGCAAATGACTTTACATATATGCCATAGATGTCAGGTGTTATTTACACAGAAATAAAAAAAAAAAATTGCACTGAAAAGTGCTTAACGTAATGAACCATTGAGTTTTAAATTAAAAAAAAAAAAGTATTTATTTTTACTAATGATTAGAGATGTACATTTTTCACTTTAAATAAAAAAAAAGGGAGTTTCAAGTGCTTTTTATGTAGGTAAAAAGGGAAGTAGGTACTTTAAACCGAAGCCCTGCCAAATAAAAGCTTTCCAGTAAATCTTTTAAGAATAGCTAGAGACTATTCTTAGAAGATATTTCAGATGGTTTGAATTTTACTTGTGATTACCAGCTTTTGAATAGCTCATATTCCAAAAGTATTTTCTGTAGTAAATGCAGAACCATCAAATTCTCTACAGCTTTCTCATGAGTAAAGTCATGCTATGGTGAAAAACTGGTACTGCTTTCTGATACTGAAGTGCTAATATTTTCTTGATATTGGGCATCCTAAGCGCCCAACTGAAAGGCATGCAACCATGGTATATTTTAATTAACATATAAGTATAGTAATGTTTGAAATAAAAATTAATTTTTGCTATTTTTTCTTTTCAACTGCAATGACATTTTAATCTCAAAGATCCATTACAAGTGAAGGTTATAATCAAAAGCACTGAAGTGAAAATGGATGGTTTGACATCTAGGAGAAACAACCTCCTCTAGACTTTGTGCTTATACAGGCGGTGTGTTTGAGAGCATGCTTCTTTAAAACTTGTAGATTAGTTATGGAGCTTTTTTAGATTGTCTTGTCACTTTTTCTTGCTCATGTAGACAATTGTGTCCACAAAGGGCTTTTCATGTAATTGTTCTGTGTGATGGTGTTTCTAGTTCCTCTCCTAGAAGATTAGCAGGATTTTCGATTTCTTTTGGGGGAGCTTTCACATTTACTTTTCACAGAAGTCCTAGAGATTCTTGTGTGTACAAGATTAGTGGTTAATAAGGATTTTTTTTGAAGATATAAATTTGAAGATAACTTGGGGTGTGGTGGGGGAGGAGGGAGGATGACACACAGTAACAGTGTATGTAAAGAATTGTATTTTACTATATATCTTTTGTTTGTAGATAGTTAATGCATTTTGACAAACTCAGAGAAGTTTTGGGATAGATGAACAGTTCTTCAGCTTGTATGCCTGAAATGTGGAGTGACCTGATTTTTAAACAGTTCAGTTTGGAAAAGTTCCACTTAGAACCGCATCTTTTATGATCTGTAAGCCTGTGACATGGGGACTGGATAGAAAAGTTCATCATTTCTAGACAGTGGGTTCATTCTGAGGGAGTATTCTGGAGCGATTGGATTTCTCCATTTGATAAAATGATATTAGAATATGTATCAATGACTGCTGCCTGCTCTGGAGACGTAGAGTCCCTCTCTTAATCCATCTCTGGCGAGGGACCTAGTTAACAACATCAGTTGTATATTACAACTCAAATAGTGTTTCATGTTGAAGGGTAAGTGGACCTTGCATTTTCATTCCCAGTCACAACTACTAAGGATGGATTTGTTCCCTCTCAAATCCAAAAGAAAACTATTCTCAGGCTGTCGTATTAGCTGTTTTCCTCGGTTGTCACTTCTAGTATGGATTGTACTGCATTTTGTTGACATTCTTTGTATTTTTTTCTATATAAAATTGATGTTTTGGGAAAGTTGAGAAATAACTTGGTTGTTTATTCTTTCTTTAATAGCATTTTACTTGAATTTTGAGTTTATATGAGCTGTGAATGATGGTTGGGTTCAATGATGGACAAAGTGTAAACTTAGAGTTAATACAGCTTCTTTTTGCCTTTTGTGATGATTTTTCAGTCCGCCTTTGTGGAGTGACTGGTTTGTAATGCTTGTGGTTAAATTAGTTCCAGTTGTTCCATAGAAGCTATTAAAGCTTTGTTTAACAAAAAAATGAAAAGATTTGATAAATAGTGGAGATGAGGAGAAAGAAGGTGTTTATTCTGTTTCTTAGAGTGATGCATCTTAAATACCAGCAGGTGGTCTATTCAAAACTAATAGTACTAGTTGCTTTTAGTAAGCCATTGTGCAAAGCAAGGGCTCTGTTAATTCCCTGTCCTTATGGGCACAAATGATTAGTAGGAAATAGTGACTTTAGCATTGTAGGATGTCATTACTGGAAACCCGTTACATGAAACTTTATATCAAATATTTTTTGTTAGCCATTTCGTATGTGTATATATAATTAGAAAATTTAACATTCTGTGCAGATTCAACTCAATTCCTGTAATAGAACTAATCCCCCCAGCATTATTTGGTTGGTTTATGTGGTTTTGGCAGTTGCTACTAATGTATTCACACAGCTATAAATTTGTTTTTATGTGAATTGAGAAATCATTTAACTTTAAAATCAAGTTGGTTAATTCCCCCCCCCTTTGCAATCTCGGTTTTTGCAAATTCAGTACAATAGATTAGCATAAACACTAATGAGCATTCAAAATCATTTATTCCAGTTAAAATCCATTCTGAATGGGTTATAAGCAAAACATATTTTAAGCCTTCTTATTGTATGAAAATACTCTCACTGCTGTTCAGCAGAGCAGTTAGGTGTATGCATGTTAGTCATACAAGTACACAAAAATTCAGCTAGACTCTGGTTGAAAGACAGCATCGAGAAAACATATTACAAATAGCATAAAGCATTCAATCTGTGTTTACAATGTTTAGCAGATAATTTATTAAATTCAGGCATAAAATTTTCATTCAGCTTAAGTAAGCCAGAGATGGATGTCATTATGAGATTTACATACCATTAGCTCACATCAATTGATTAGCAGTCGAGTTCTGTGGTACAAGGCTAGTTAGATACATTATTTGTGATGCCAGGAGGCTGCAGGTCAAGGAGGTTTACTGGCTGCATGCTCATTTCCTTTGCCTTTGTGATCATTTGATAAAATGAAGTGCATCACTGTGAACAATTGACCCTTTTGAACAATCCAGACTGGTCAGCAGTCTAAATCCACATTTTAAAGCCATCATTATAGCCTCAAACTTAAGAGTTTCCAGGGTGCAGACAAAGGTGTTGTCCTCCTTCAGTACCAGTCGTGTACCGTTTTCAGACTTTATGAAGTACTTGAATTGAATAATATTTGAAGATACTGAAAACTCCTCCGGAAATCCATCCAGCCTGCTTTTGGACACCAGTACAATTCTGGATTTTATTTTTGCAATGAAATCTGGAGCATTACAAAAGATTCTAAGTCCTTGAGAACGGTCGTGGCTGTCAGTTATTTCCAGGAAAGTAGTCTCTCGAGATGCTAGCTGTTCCTTCTCCCACCTTGATTTCACTGCGTCCGAGAGTACCTTAAGCTGGAAAAAATCTGCTTCTTGTGCCAAAAGTTGATTTTCTCTAAACCCTTCTGGTAGAAGAAGTTCTCCATTTCGTAGGAAGTTGAGAATGTGTCTGAAAAGGAGTCCATCTCTGTCTATGAAGTAATGACCATCTGCATCAAATGGGCACATTATTTTTCCGTTTATGATCCCTTCCAGAAAAGAATCTGGATACTTGGTTAGTGTCTGTTTTTGTGTGATATATAGATAGCCACCAACATTCAGAGTAATCAGAGACGTTTTATAGTCCTTGTCTTGCTCAGAGCCTTCAGAGTTGCTCTGTTTTTCTTCGCATTCCTTTTCTCTTCTGTTTATTTTTCTCTCCATTATTGAAGCTAGGACAAAATGCCAGCTATCTTGCTTTATTCTTCTCAGCTTGCAAAGAGATTTTTTTTTTTAAAAAAGCACCTTTATTCAGCTCCGGCACGATGTTGGAATGGAAATGCTGCTAGCATTGCTCCGACTGTCAGCTCGGGTTTGCAGTAGGTGGCGTATCAGCTGTGTATGCAGGGAGATATCAGGAATATGACTGTAAAGGAGAATTTGCATTTAACTGTATAAGGGAAGAAGGGTATAACAACTGTTTGTCTCTTTCCTTTAAGTCTAGGAAGTTTACATAGTTTGGGGGGTTATTCACAGAAATACATACTACTATTCTAAATGACACCTTATTTTTAATACTTTAAGATGTATATGTAGTATCAGCTGGCCAAATCATGTTTAGTACCTATGGTGTTAAACAGATAGCTTCATTTATGTTTCAAGGATTGTAATTTTCACAAAGCGTCTTTTCACATTTTTTTGGTACCCATTACAGTCCCTGATGCATACAGCAGGGTGACACTGGAAGGAAAGGTGTTCCTGTCTGTACAAGGAGGGTGTTGTCTATGGAGCATATGCACATACATATTCCTCATTTATTGGGCACGTGTGCAGTGGTAAGATGTTTTTGCAGAAGATACGCTGGAAGTGGTGCTGAGGACTTGATGGTCTGTCTTAAGTTACTGGTGAAAGCTTCCATTTGCAGTCAATGGGAGTACCCGCACCAACCCAAGAACTACAGCCTGATGCGGTTTCACTTTTTGCCTTTCTCTGTGCCATAGATAAAAACTATTTTAGAGAGGGGCTTTACTATTTATATTGGTGATGTTTTTTAAGTCACCAAGGCTATCTGGCATCAGTTTGTTCTTTCTCGACAGAAACAACTCAGCTGCCCTGCAGAACAAAGGGTTAGTGTGCCTACAGATAGCTTTGAGCATCACATAACATTATAGNGGGGGGGGAACATCAGCAGAGCACGCTTGAATCAAATGGCTGTCTTCTCTCCATGAATCTGTGCTTGGAGGCTCGCTCTTAGAAAAAGGTTTCCCCTTTAAACATTTGCAGCTTGGAGCAGGAAAGGGAAAGCTCTCCACACATCTCTGTGTGTGTTTCCTTGGGGAGCGGACGGGAGCCGCAGCATGCATTCCCCAGCACTGACAGGAACGAATGCTTACCTTGGGCTGAACCTGGAGAGGAGGTCCCATCTTTTTCAAGATGTGTTTTTCATTTTACAGGTAGATGTCTCCTGCTTTGCCCGATTAGCAGTGAAAAGTCAGATTATTCTTCTGTAAATTCTTCTGCTCTATTTCTAAATATTTTATTCCTACTGCTCCCACTGTCTCTAAGGCTGTTTATTGATACTGTAGAGTCATCACTATATTTTATTAATTGATGACTGAATCTAGTAGAAATAAATGCACTCTTTTTTACTCCCTATTCTCCTTGCCAGGGTATCCCTAGCACTGATATGCTAAATTTTTCTGCTGCTGTATGTGATATATTAAGCAGATATTATTCATTAGATTTGATTTATCAGGATTTAGTCATGGTTTTAATTTTAACTCTTTGATGCCATTGATATGTTTAGCATAACTTCAGTCTAAGAGACTCCAACCAGTTTTTCTAATTTTTAAACATTTGGACTTTTTTTTCAAAATTAACTACTTTCACAGTTAGTGAGTGAATAGTTGAGAAAACGAAAGAGCCAATTAGTTTCAAATATGATGATTTTTTTTTTTTTTTGCCATTACAGGAGACACCCATTCAAATTTAGTTTATTGTCAAGTGATGGAAAATTCAGTTAATGTACTTAGATCGTGCATAGCTACAGCGTTGAACCATCTTAGTGGCTGTTAAACCCTAAGAGTATGATTTCTGTGGTGCTTTCATCTTACACAGTGACCTTAAAATACTTCGAAGCTGAACTAGGAATGTCCTGGCACAAGTAAGTAGGGTTTTCCAAGGAGAGCTGGGATTTGTAAAAGAGATGAAATTTTTCATGGCCAACTAAGCTGTCTACATTTTAAGAGACAGCAGTTATAGAACAGTATCTGCTCACTTAGTTTTTCATGCTCATTATCTTCTCAATGTTCTAACACTTGCAGTTGAAATTTTCTACTTTTGTGAACAAGTAAGTATTCTTTGAAATATCATGCAAAATCATTTTAGTGGTTTGTATGATAAAATATTCAAAATCGATCTGATGTGGAAAATAAACTCTGTAGGGATCATGAATATTTACATTTAAACCTTTGAGACTTGAAAAATGTAGAGCTGCTGTAAAATTTTCATCACCACAAACCCATGTAACTTTACTTTACTGCAGCTGACAGTCATCTGTAACACAAAATTAAAGCGTGGCACATCTTTGTGAAAATTTTCCACTTTCTATGCCGTACTACAAGACAACTTTTCCAAAGAGCCCTCGTTCTTCCTGTGCACATGGTGATACATAAGGTATTGCAGCTCACGTAGTTTTTAGTGGGGTGGTTTCATATAGCTCACTGTTTTCTGAAGGTGTAGCTGTGCCTAGAGGAACTGGATTTCCGTTTTTCTGTCCTTTTGTCCATGTACTGGAAGATCACCCAGAAGTTCATTTTGGTAAAGGTCTGCAAGTATTTCTTGCAGTCAGGTTAGAGACTTTGACCAATCTTGTGCTCCAAGAGTCTTTGTGTTGTACACCAGGCGTGTGATAGCTGAGATGTGCCCCGGGCATCCTGGATCTTCTTGCTTCCCACTTGGATTGAGACAGAGCAACTTGCTGCTGTGTGCTCTCCCATGCCGTGAGTGAACTGTCTGTTTCTGCCCTATCCAGCTGAAGTATCCTGCTTGCAGATGTTGGTAGCGAGCAGTCCTGAAGTGACCGCTGCTTCACAAATTGTTAGTGTCGTCTGTATGCTGGGATTGGCCATTCAAGTAAGGAATAGCGCTGGAATCCAGCCATTGAAAGGGTATTGGTTTGGTTCCAGATTAAGTCAGAAAATACACTAAGCACTCTTGCACACACTTAAGAGAGTGGCTGTAGTCGTAGTACTCAATTTCCAAGTTACTCTCCCTTTGGGCTGTGCCAGGAGGGCAATCCACAGAGCTTTTCAGTTTCACCTCGGTCAGACAAGCCATCCTGGAGACTGAAAATGCAGCGCTGGTGTCTTATCACCTACACAGGAAAACAAATCCAAGGAGGAAGGGGCTAGGCATCTGCCCCTCATTCTGTCCTACATGTTTCCTTTTGGAAATTAACCTCACTCCTCCTCAGCTTCCATCCTTCTCCTGAACTTCCTGGTCTGGAAGCTTGAGCATGCCATGGAGCTGACGATTCAGGACTCGAGCACGCCACAGGAAAGTTGGTGCTTTACCAATGGTTCAGCTTACTTACGTGTCCGAACAGCATCAGCTTCACTGAGAGTCTGCTGTCGGTGAAAATGACCTGGGTTACAGAAAACAGCTACTTTTATTTATTACAGTACAAAGGATATGAGGAGAAATACCAGCTTTAAGAGGGAGAGAATTTTTGAAGTGTATTAGGAAGCCATGCTAATGAAACCTGTTTGGGTTATTGAGGCAATTTGCTAGTCATTTAATGTCATAACACAGAAAATTGGCCAGGTTGTTGGACAATTAAACCATTCAATAGCTACTGTCTCACAGTGTTGGTAGCAGAGACATTCTCATTCCAGTAACAACTCCGGGATGTTGATTAACAGCTATTGAAGACAAGCTCTACACGCTGATTAAAATTGAAGATTTTCAAATCAGTAAGTCTGAACAATTTGCATTCAAGAGTTTTAAAAGAGCTATCTAAGAAACTCTATCAACAGTTGCTGTTGATATTTTTAATAATTTTTGAGCACTGCAGTTCTACAAGACTGAAAAAGCAAATGATGTGCCAGTATTTGAAAGGTGAATTGGATCGCCCAGGTATTTAAAAACGAAAAGGGACTGTATGAAAAAACAATACAACATATGACTTGGAAATCAGTCAGTTAAAAATTAAGGGAGAGTAATATAATACTAATCAATGTGGGTGGAGGGAAAATGGATTGTGCCAAAATTTTTTCTCTTTTTTGGTTACAATTTGTTCAGCAAAGCAGGTGATGCTTTCTTCTGTTAAATCTTGGAGCATGTCTCATTTGTCATTTTGAATTAGTATTAGTACTATATACTTATTAGTTTCTGTTTCATTTAACTATGCAAGAATTATCTGCAGGCTTCAAACTGGCAAATGTGAAGCAGAGAATTATCACTAAAATGTTGCTGTGTTTTGGTTCTTGGTCCTATTTATTTTTAGTCAGTGACCAAGAAGGAGATAGTTACTGATGAAGTTTGGAGATGATACAGACTGAGAATGTAATCAGTAAGGAGATACATTGCTGATGCAGAACCATTTGGATAGTTGGTTAGGATAACATTTTAATATGACCAATATGAAGTTTATATGCCCAGGAATACACTGTAGATGGGGCTTGCAGTACGTATGTTTGCGGGAAGGTTGGGGCATGGTTACTCACGGTTGCACATAGGTTACTCCTATGTGTAATGCATCATTGATAACTGAACATGAGGTCATTGTTCTGTGCGGTGGTCAGTAAAACAAATGTAGTGTGTATCTTTGGATGCCTAAATAAGGGAGTGCCAAGTGAAGATGGGGCGATCCTATTCTCTAGCTGCGTAGTTACCAGGGAACGGTGGTCTGAGAAGGGCACTGGCTTTGAGGTTGCCCTTTGAATGGAAGAGGGCTGCCACAGAATGGCTTTGGTCTGGAAGAGCAGAGCTGAGGTCTAGTGTAGGAGAGGGCTGCTCCTTGTCCAGCTGTCACATGCAATAGCCTGGAAAGCTCCACAGCAGTTTATGTGGGCAGCGGGAACTGCCGGGGCTTCCGACACTGGGAAGCAACAGCCCAACTTCTGCCTGCTGAGGAGCTGAAGGCACACGTGCCCATAGTTTGTCCTTACTGCACTTTCTTCCACTTTTTTCTGCTGCGTGGGAATCGTGCATCTTTGAGGCAGCTCTTCATCTCCTCCTTCCCTGGCACTGCTCATAAAGAGCAGGAGCTAGTAAACTCCCAATCCTGTCCCACATGATGTCAAGTCTGGCTGAGAGCCAATGTCTCAGGAGAGACGTTCATGAATTCAGCTTTCTCAGGCCAGTAAGAATGATTAAGCAGCTGAAAAATAGGCCTAATGGAAGATTCAAGAAAACATGGTGTATTTTTATTAGGCTTGATAAAGGTGGAGAGTACGTAAGTGCTTGGATGGGCAGAAATGCTTTCACAGCAGGCTCTTCAACTTAGTAGTCAATGGTCTAACAAGACCCAGTGGCTGGAAATAGGAGCTGGGTGCAGTCAGACTAGAAAACTAACACATTAAATTCTCCAAGCCATCTCTCTCTCCAAAAAAAACCCAAAAAAAATCCAAACCAAAAACCCAAACCAACCCGCATCAGACCATCTTCTGCACAATTCCAGTAGACTTCCCCAGCGCCTGTTTAAGCATTTTAACCACATTCTGTTCATTTGATGGTGAATGTCAGCAGGATTTGAAGCTGGAATCGGCATCTCCCTAGCATAATTCCCTATCATCTCACTGAAAAAGTCAACAGTTGAGATTCCATTATGAATTGGCACCGGGCCATTCAGGCGGGGAGGTTGGGGTGAGCATGCATTTGGCAGCTAATGATGAAGCTATGGGTTATGTAGACCAGCCTGTCCGGAGCTGCACTCACAGTGTACTTGTACCTGCTAGCCCACATAGGGCAACTGAGAGTGTAAGACACTTGGGAAAATGTCTGTTTTCCCTTCTAATTATTGGTCTTAGCTAGTGTTCCAGACCTATTCATTTATCTTGTACTATCTGCTTTATTTTGTGTAGGTATTTTTAACAGAGAATTGCCACTTTCATGCCTTATTCATCCTTTGGCTTCTAGGCTGATGTGACTCTGGAAATACCAAGGCAGACATGTAGCACTTTGGATGTCTTTTCATTACAGCTCTGGTCCTGCAACAAGTGAAGACAGACCCAGGTCTCTCAACTTGGGTTTGGTGACTAAGAGCTAATTAGGCTGCAAAGGGAGTAAAAAATGTGTTCCCCTGCTACAGTCTTGCATCCGGAGCTTTGCATGCATCTTTGCAGATTTATTCTGTGAGGCTCTCTGGATGTGTTAAAATCCCCAAGAGGGTCCAGGGTAAGTGGGACTTTAACCTTGGCTTTTGGACCATGGGTGAGCTTTGTCAGCACACTAGCTTAGGTCAAGGTGGTGTTTGTGGAGACTGCAGACAGCCTTGTACTGTGAAGCAACTGGAACATTAAAAGCTGTTGTGGTTTAAACCCAGCTGGCAACTAAGCCCCACACAGCTGCTCGCTCACTCCCCACTCCCGTGGGATGGGGGAGAGAATCAGAAGAGTGAAAGTGAAAAAATTCATGGGTTGAGATAAAGACAGTTTAATAGATAAAGCAAAAACCATGCATGCAAGCAAAGCAAAACAAGGAATTCATTCCCCACTTCCCATGGGCAGGCAGGTGTTCAGCCATCTCCAGGAAAGCAGGGCTCCATCACGCGTAATGGTGGCTCGGGAAGACAAATGCCATCACTCTGAACGTCCCCCCCCTTCCTTCTTCCCCCAGCTTTTATTGCTGAGCATGATGTCATATGGTCTAGAATATCCCTTGGGTCAGTTGGGGTCAGCTGTCCCGGCTGTGTCCCCTCCCAACTCCTTGTGCCCCCCCCCCAGCCTCCTCGCTGGTGGGGGGGGGGGAGAAGCAGAAAAGGCCTTGGCTCTGGGTAAGCGCTGCTCAGCAGTAACGAAAACATCCCTGTGTTATCAACACTGTTTCCAGAACAAATCCAAATCACAGCCCCATACCAGCTACTATGAAGAAAAATGACTGTATCCCAGCCAAAACCAGCGCATTCTCCATCCTTTATTCCATGCCACTGAGGTCATGCTCAGGTACCACGTTATCCAATATGGCCTCATTAACCACCATCACCCTTCCCGTCCTTTGATCAAATACACGGATATCATTCCCTTAGTCTATGGACCACCCATATCAAATGTCTTTAAAGTGTCCACAGAGTGTCCACGGAGTTCATTCAGTCCATGCCTTTGGGCTCCATCTGTTACGGTGGTCGCTCAGGACAGGAGAGGTGGTGTGTTGCGTGGAGTTACTGGGCATCAAGGCCAGCTCATGTCGGCTCACTGCTGTGCTTCCACTGCTTCTTGTAAGGCTTGTCCTCCATTGGTTCAGGTGGTTTCTGCTATAGTAATTCCTATAACGTGGAACTCAAATCCCAGGTTACAACAATTTAAACGTATTTCCATTACAGTCTCTGCCCCTGGTGCCTTTGGGCCAGGTTATAGGGTTTAACATTGCAATGAACTCTTCCCTTTGCTCCTAGCCTGGCTAGCAACAAGGGGTTCCTGCTGTAGTAATTTCGATAATATGCAACTCCAATCCTGGGTTACAACAATTTAAAGGTATTTCCATTACAATCTCCACCCCTGGTCCCTTCGGACCAGACCATCAGGTTTAACATTGCCATGAACTCCTCGCCTTGCCCCTGCTCCGGCTTGGACTTATCCCCAGACTGCAGTCCCCTGGGGTTGTACCTGCTCCAAGTGGAGCCTTATCTATGAGCCACAGTCTCTTCAGGGGTATACCTGCTGCGGCACAGACATAACCACGGCCACAGATGCTTTGAGATGTACCTGCTCGGGCATGGACTTATCCACGACCACAGTCCCTTCGACTCGAGTTCACGCTGGAGTTCCAGCCTGTCCAGTACAGCAGCACAGAACCAGCAGCGATGCCCTGGCCATCTGCCAGCCCAGGCGCACGGCTATTGCTGTTATCAAAATGTTCCCAGGCACAGCAGAGTAAGATGATAAGCAGTACAGCGGTAGAGCAAGCAGCGAAAACAAAAAGCAGCCACTAACGAGCACTAGACTCTAATATACAGTGAGGCAAGCAAGCCCCATGGTAAGCACAGAAGCCTGTCAGTTAATAGCTAAAGAGCAATAACAGCTATAAATTCGATCTAGCACATTCCAATGAAATCTGTC
>VYZV01032030.1:0-16145 GCA_013401275.1 Pandion haliaetus | reverse complement strand
TAAAAATTAGGTTTACATTAAACTGCGTAAGCCATATACATTTGCACATATTTGCTAGGATTCACCTTTTTAAAAAAAATTATAAAAATATCTTTATAAAATTAGTAATTTTGAAATAGACATAAAATAATAAGTCAAATTGCTGTTAAGAACTGTTACATGGAAACTGTTTATAAACGCAACTGAAAATTTAATACATGTTAATTTTCAGCATGTGACTAATCCTACCCGTTTCTTTAAAAAGACAGCCCATCTAAAATTAAACCATGATAGAGTAATCTGCAGGACTGGAGTATGTTCTTATGTATATAACATAAGCTACATAAAATATAAATGCATAAATGTTGACATAAAACAAATACTAGTGAAATACAGTTTTCATTCGTAACTATTCACAAATAAAAAGTTTTCTTCTGCTCAGAAAGAATCTTCAAAGTACAGACTTAAAATAAGTGAGGAAGAATAGTTCTTACCTAAATACCATTGGAAAGCAATCAATACCAAAATGCTGAACAAACATCAGATATGACAGACATGCCAAAGAATCTGCAGAATTCTTTCGCTCTATGTCCGCAAACTCCTGATTCTCCCAGTGTGGACTTTTGCCTTTATGATGTAAAAACACTAATGGTATCAATTCTCTTATATCCCACAAAATGCCCTAAAAAAGAAAGATAGATTGCCTATAGTTGCCTTTAAAAGGCCTGTACACCCATTTAGTTTCAAAGCTTTAACTGTATTTACAGTATACTCTCTTACATAGCATAAATTAATATAACTATTTTGTGGGTATTTATGATATATACACATACACAAAAAAGACCCTGCAGGAAAAATAACTACTGTTAGAACAATGTTACTAAGATAGCAAAGTCAAGCACTCAAAAGCTAGCAAAAGGCAAAGTCACCCTGAAAAACCCTGGTTTGACTCCCTTATCCACAATGCTATGAATAATGACAGCTTCATGATCACATTATGCCACAGGACCCCTGTGTTCTTCAGATCACAGAATAATCAGTACTTTGTTTTCTGCTCACTCATCAATATGCAACATAATGTTTATCTGCTGAAGGCAAGCCCTGCTTTGAAATTAGAATCACTCTGTATGGCCCTTCTTTCCAGGGATGCACAACACAATGACACCTGACTACTTCATAAATACTAGTGTGGTGTCCACCCCCAGCCGTTCACATGCATTAGGAGGTAGTGTAACTCCTATTGTACATGCTATGAAGAAACAGCAAGATCAAGGTTAACTCACTATTCCAGGGTTGTCCAAACTGAACATCCGTGATCTCACATTTTGGAAAACTAGGATTACACAAGATGTCATACAGTCACAGCATGACTTTACTGACCTTAGCTGCAGCTCTCATTACCCAATTCCACAAACAGCAGAAGTGAATTTCTTGAGAAAATGAAGAAAATGTAATTCATAATTAGCATTAAAAACGGTTTCAGACTGTGCCCAACAGCAAAGGCAGGATAAAAAGCCAGTTTTTCAGACCACCCTTCAACTATCTTAACCATGAGATCATCTTCTGGTAATGCCTGCCTCCTTCACTGCACACCCTGAAAGCCCTGCAATAAATGAAGTAAAGGTCTCAGAGACAAGATTCTCTTTCATTGCACAACCCCTGATTGATCCACATACCAGTTTCATTCTATGCTGAGACATGCTGTGGGAAAAACGGATGCGATCATGATAGAAAACCTAATTATTGTTGAAAAACAACCAAAAGTTTTGTTTTGCTAACTGCTTAATGTGTTTTACTTTACAATCTTAACATTTGGATGTAGAATTCTGTGTGTAAAAATGCTTAGATTTTTAAACACAAATTGGAGAAGAGTTGCATCACATGGCAACTTCCAGACTTCCTCTGGGTGTGTGCACATTTGCACACATATAGTATATTTACATGTACTTTCCTCACCCCAGATGGCTCCAAGTCTTCCTTTTGAAACTCATCAAGTCTTAGTGTGCCATTCCCTCCCCAAAAATGACACCCTGACCCAGTCTCCCTGCTATTCTAGGACTAATTCCTCCACTATATCATATAAAAAGCTGTCTGCCTTCTAACTCCCTAGTTCAGAGTTCACAGCCATTTCAGCCATCTTCCTCTGATAGTCAGATTTGCTGAGCTGCTCAGCCAGCTTCACCCCCACTCTACATTGTCTATAACTTCCATTTCCCTCTTACATAGCTCCAGACATTCTTTGACTTTTGTCTTTCTGTATTTGACTTGCGAATTTTTCTCCTCTAACCAGGGATAACAAGGTAGAACAAAGTCCAAAGATCAAACTTAACTCTATTCTTTCATACAGTCGACATTAACATGAGAAACAAGTGTATCCATAGCTAAGAAAACAACTTACAGAAAAGAACTGTAATGGCCAGTTATCAAAACTAGAATTGTATTTTTGTTAAAGCTAAATATTAATAACCAGTTAATAGTCATTTAATGCTTAGTTCTCCTATACTTCTAAAAAGGTCAGCTTGTTTTATAAGTGTTGAAGACATTAGCTGCAATCTTTATACAAATGAGCTGTGACTGTCTATTCAGTGTTAGCCAACTAGTGTCCCCTTGGCTATCCTGAGGGAAGACTCCATTTAGTACTGACAGTACTTTCCACTCTTATATCTCATTACAAGATTTACCAGCCTGCTTCTGAATAAACTGTTATAAAATAATCTAGCACCTAGCTGTCCAGAAGCTTCCTTCATTTCAACAGCCCAGCACAAATCATTGTATAACCATGCATTTGAAAATTAGAGACAACCGTTATTTACAAATACTTTAAATTTGGTGTACTGGGTCTGGCTGGCATGGAGTTGATTTTCTTCATGGCAGCCTGCATGGTACTGTGTTTTATATATGTGACCAAAACAACATTGATAATGCCAGCGTTTCAGCTATTGCTGAAGAGTGCTTGCACAGCATCAAGGCCTTCTGTTTCTTACCCTGCCCCTCAGCAAGCTGGCAGAGGGTGGGCAAGAAGCTGGGAGGAAACACAGCTGGGACAGCTGACCCAAACCGATGAAAGAGATACTCCATACCATGTAACATCATGCTCAGCAACAAACTGGCGGGGGGCGGGGGAGGGCAGGGAGCAGGGGGAGGATGAGGCAGTATTTTTCAGACTAACTGCTGTTCAGAGACTAGCTGGGCATCAGTCTGCTGGTAGGAGGTGGTGAATAACTGCGACTGCATCACTTGGGTTTTTTCTTCCTTCACTTACTCAATTGTCTTTTTCTATACCCATGAGTTTTCCTTGCTTTTGCCCTTCAGATTTTCTTCCCCATTCTGCTGGCGGGACTAAGTGAGTGACTGGGTGGGGGCTTAGCTGCCAGGTGGCGTCAAGCCGTTCCATTTGGATATATGCAGGAGAGGAAATACTCGTTACCACATTCAAAACATGAACAAAGCACAGCTCTACTTTCTTTAATTTTATTAATCACACCTAGTCCTATTTCTGAAAATATACACGTATTGTGTGTTCCAACCTGTGCATGGACTGCATCCATCTCCTTATAAGGCCTGGTTTTGCTGCAAATTTAAATAAAATTATCTATACCCACAATAATCTTGCTCTAATAAAACACAGCTGCTACATAAAACATTCAAAACCAGAGTAACAGCATTGGTAGCATGGAGTGAACATGTTCCCACTGAATTTCCAGCTATAGCATCAGCAGCAGTCAAGCATTAATTTATATTCTTTAATAGTCAGCTGGCATTGCACTAGGCACATTAGAGATTCCTCTCTGTGCAACACTTGGATTAAAGGTTAACATGTAGATTTTACCTTGACATAATACTGCAGAAAAGACAATCCTTCAGATATTCTAATAAACTCACACACCACCACCAACAAGAAGCAGTTACAGCAAAGTAACAGCTGCTGATTCAGACAGCAGTCCAAACTGGTTCATCAAGGAGCAAAACTGTGTCTGCAAGATTTGTAATTTCCAGAGATGGGATCTGGAACTGTTCTAGACCTTTATCTACCTGCATTATCTCACAAAGCCCAGTAAGTCATCCCACGAATCAATAAAGGAAGCAAAATGAGCTCTATAACGAATTATAGGTAATTCTGAACTAAACCACTGGTTTTGCAAACACTGTAATTAATTTTGACTGCACTTACTATAATTTCAGTTGCAAAATGCCGAAAGGGATGTTCTTCAATGCCTTCAAATTGTTCAAGCTGAGCTGTCAATAATGGGTATTTCAGGCTTTTCATACAGCTGAAATAAAAAGGGATGAAACTAAATCACCAATATGGCCACAAATACAAACTATAATATTGTCACTGATAACCAAGAATAAAGTCTATACTCATATTAGCTGCTGCTATTCCTGATATTCCAAGGAGAATTAAAAAAGACTATCTCCTGTAGAAGCATTCCTTAGACTTCACTTCCAGAATATGATTATCCTCACTGTTGTAAATTTGAGAAGGAGCACAGGAATACCAAATCAGCTTCACAGCAGAGACTAATATTTCTTTACCATTTCCCTGTACTAAAAAAAAAAAAAAAAAAAAATTTTTTGCCTTTCTTCTCTCACTTCACAAATATGTAAGGCATATTTAGGGTTTTTTTTTCTTTTTTGAATACCACATTAGTTAATATAAGTTGGCAGCATTATAAAATGCTAATAAGATGATTTATTTACTGCCCATGTAATAAATACCTACTGTTCACTTTGGTGTTACAGGAATATATTACACTGACATAAAATGCTCACAATTTTAATAATTCTTCTTTCAGCTCCATGTCATTGTATTCTGATGACTTTTCCATGTTTTTAATAACTTCATTCACAAAAGGTTTAGTAAAGTCCACCACTGCGTTACAACATTGACAGAGACCAAGTTTATCTTCCTGTATTTGTTGTTTTGTGTAAGGTACAGGTAAGGGAGTAAGCTGATTCATAATCATGGCCAAAGATAAACCCAATGAGTAGGCCTTCTTGTTCTGAAGTTTCAAAAGCACTGGGGGAAAGAAAAAAAGAAAAAAAAAAAAAAAGGGGGGAAAAAAAAAAAAGAGAGAAAGAACATTTTGAGACATTAAGTTATTACTTACTCAGTAGGGGAAAACGTGAAGAAAAACAATGGGACTACATAAGAAAGCCTTTAGTTTCAGGGAAGGAGAGGGACTGATACCTGAAATCACACGAGCAAATCCAGCAAGACTAAACGTCATCAGCTAGTTTAATATGCTGTAGTTAAGATGACCATATATTTGAGAATGACAAATACTAAAGCAGTCATGCATTTCAACACATTCTTCCTTTCTCTGTAGCACCATGGTGAGGACTGAAAAAAAAAAATCTGTCTTTCTAGAACTAGTCTAGTGAGATAATACTCATTTATCTGATCTGGAAAACTCACCTATTGCTTGACTCCTTCTGCGCTTGGCAAAACCAGAGACCATGGCCCAACTTTTCTGCTGAGATCTGACTCTACCTGAAGCAGCTCAGAACTGTTTCATACCTCATGGCAGAACCAACAGAGGGGCTCCCAGACTGAGGAAGCAGCAAAAGTGGCTCTCCACTTACACTGCACTTGGTGCAGGCTAGCTGCAGATTGGCTATCCAAAAAACCACATAGTTCTAATTACCAAAATACTTCTCCCATTAAATTCTAACATAACACATCTCAGAGGCTGCTACAATCAGACTTAAACTTGATAGACAACACTTGATTTCATCTCACATATCAAAACAGAAACTACTACTTGTTACCTACTTAGCAGGTGTCCAAACCCAACATTTTTAGTTTTTATATATAAGCCAGAAGAATACTTCCCCCTCACCAATCAAATATTTCACGCTGCTTCAATCTGAAGTAAACGTTTACTAAGAAATATGGAATTGTATGTTTTAAAAAGTTAAATAATGAAGAATTTCACAAATCCATGTAATTCTCTGTAACAACAGTATGAATGGTTTACACCTCTACGTATAACTGTGCCAGGACCACATTCTCTTGTAAATGATGAAAAATAGCTGAATATTGCTTTTTCAACTGATGCTCTTAATGCCATCTAAAATCTTTTTCTAACAGGCCAATACAAGCATGAAAGTTATATCTTGTGTTATTTTGCAGAACATAATAGACTGTAAAGCCTGTCAGGACAGATGTATTCTGAAACTATTCCAGCAAAAGCTAAACTAAATTGATAAATAAATGAGAAAATAATTTAATTCAGAAATCACATGAGAAACTGAATCTTACCTGTCTGCAAAGGCTGAAGCAATAACATAACAGTTTGGCACACTTGCTCTCCAGACGTCTGCTCAATCTGCTCAAGTAAACCCAAAAAAAGTTCCTTCGGATTGCATAGCTGCCAGAGAGGAACAATGCATATTTTTTAATAAGCATGGTCATAAGCTAAAAAACTCTTCACAAGCAAACTTCAATACAGAAGTTCCTGAACATCAAGTAAGCAGATCTGAATATCCAAGATAATCTTTAAGAAAACAAATATAAACCAGTAAGTACTTCCCTATAATTAATGTCTTCTGTAGAGTGTGTGTACACTTCTGTCTAAGCTAAAAACATATAACAATAAATAACAACACAAAATTTGATTTCTATGGTCTGTAAAAACCTCACAGTACCTTAACAATGTAATCCTTAGGAATAGAGAGAAAACAAAAACTTCAGTGTGAATTTAGTTCAAGCTATAAGTTTACAAGTTGTTTTTTAAGTACATGAATGAAAGGGAACTAGTTGTCTACAGATTAAGACTTTTCCCCTACTACTCCATCGGAATCATCAGGTAATCACTGTCATACTGTATCTGCAGTAGACAAGAGGCAGTATCATTGTGGCTGCTCTGACTGCAGCAGCTGGCTATCCAAAACTTCATGAGTTCTATCTGCCTTTTTCTTCTGTGTAATGCTATGTCTCTTTGTTTTGCCCAGTTACTAATTCCACAAGATTTGTAAGAGGTTAATTATCTCTGAGAACATTAAGCCTGCGTCTACTTCAGATGAAATTGGCTTGTGAGTTTAAAAGTTACAGGAAATGCACAGAAGAACCCAGAAGTATTCAATCCTTGTTTTCTTTGGAAATTGGGGGAAATTTGGACCTCTCCCTTCCCTACAATTATTTTATTATAACCATATTGTGATGGGTTGACCCTGGCTGGATGCCAGGTGCCCACCAAAGCCATTCTATCACTCCCCCCTTCAGCTGGACAGCAGAGAGAAAATATAGGAAAGGGCTTCTGGGTCGAGATAAGGACAGGGAGAGATCACTTAACCAATTACCATCACGGGCAAAACAGACTCAACTTGGGGAAAAATGAACTTAATTTATTGCCAATCAACCAGAATAGGGTAATAAGAAATAAAAACAGATCTCAAAACACCTTCCCTCACCTTCCCTCCACTCCCCGCTTCTTCACAGGCGCAACTTCACTCCCGGATTCTCTATCTACCCCCCCCAGCGGCGCAGGGGGATGGGGAATGGGGGTTACAGTCAGTTCATCACACGTTTCTGCCGCTTCATCCTCCTCAGGGGCAAGACTCATCACACTCATCCCCTGCTCCAGCATGGGGTCCCTCCCACGGGAGACAGTCCTCCATGAACTTCTCCAACATGGGCCCTTCCCACAGGCTGCAGTTCTTCACAAACTGCTCCAGTGTGGGACCCTTCCACGGTTTGCAGTCCTTCAGGAGCAAACTGCTCCAGTGTGGGTCCCCCGCAGGGTCACAAGTCCTGCCAGAAAACCTGCTCCGTGGGCTCCTCTCTCCACATATCAGCAGGTCCTGCCAGGAGCCTGCTCCAGTGCAGACTTCCCACGGGGTCACAGCCTCCTTCGGGCTTCCACCTGCTCTGACATGGGGTCCTCCATGGGCTGCAGGTGGATATCTGCTCCGCCATGGACCTCCATGGGCTGCAGGGGAACAGCCTGCCTCACCACGGTCTTCACCACGGGCTGCAGAGGAATCTCTGCTCCAGCGCCTCGAGCACCTCCTCCCCCCACTTCTTCACCAACTTTGGTGTCTGCAGGGTTGTTTCTCTTACATGTTCTCACTCCTCTCTCCAGCTGCCATTTTTGAGCCCCACAACTTTTTTTCCTTCTTAAATATGTTATCACAGAGGTGCTACCACTATCACCGATTGGCTCGGCCTTGGCCGGCGGTAGGTCCGCCTTAGAGCCGGCTGGTAGTGGCTCTGTCAGACAAAGGGGAAGCTTCTAGCAACTTTTCACCAGAAGCCACCCCTGCAAACCCCCCCCCCCCACTACCAAAACCTTGCCACAGAAACCCAATACACATATATTTAAAAAAAAAATACCTGTGCCAACTGATCTAGTATCTTCAGGCAGTGTTCTCGCTTATCATCTTCCTGTTTATACATGAAAATACATCTAACAAGAGGAGAGATGAGATTCCAACCCATATTCTTGATGATAACCTAAAAAACAGATCTTCAGAGAATAAACCAAAACTGGACATCTTCTAAACCCAGACAGATTGTATATATGAAGGTGAAAAAAGACAATAGATCCATGTCCTGGTTGTAACCAGCACCACAATGATGTAATTGAAAATTTCACAACTATTACCATAAAGTTCTGTATTTGACATACATTGTATTCTCTCCCCGTACCTATAAACACAGCTGCATACTTTGCAGTTTTCTTCAATGGATTAATTCTAACATGTCAATACATATTTCTAAGAATTTATATGACAATACATTTAAAACAGGACTGAGTAGAGGAGTTTTGCTGAAAGAAAGAACACTTAGACAAATTATGTTTAACCTGAGGGGATCGAGGTCTTCAGTTGTTACTCCAAACTCACAAAATTCAAAACCTGACTGTGAACCCCATGTAACATTGCCAAAACATTCCACCCTTCACTTTCTTTCTGAACTTCCTATTTATCTGTGTACAATTCAGTATATACTCCCAGATCCCCAAACTGCCTAGACATGAGCATCTCTTACATTAGCATCAGCTTAGTTGGCTTTTACAGTTTTGGCCAATATTATTATATCCATCTGTGGTGGGTTGACCCCAGACAGCAACTAAGCACCCACCAGCTGCTTGCTTGCTCTCCTCTCCCAGTAAGGGGGAAGAGAATCAGAAGAGCAAAACAGAGTAACTCATGGGTCGAAATAAGGAAAATTTAATAAGTGAAGGACAGAAGAGAGCAGGGAGTGGGCGAGGGAATGACACAAACAAACTCCCGCCAGCAGACCAATGCCCAGCCAGTCTCCAAGCAACAGCTTCTTTGGAATGGGTCCCCATCCCCATCTGCTTTGATTGCTGAGCATGGTGCTATATGGTATGGAACCTCTCTTTCATCAGTTCGGGTCAGCTGTCCCAGCTGTGTTCCCTCCCAACTTCCCTGCTTACTGAGGAGGCTGAGGGAGAAACAGAGAAGGCCTTGACACTGTACAAGCACTGATCAGCAATAGCTGAAACACTGGCATGTTACCAACACTGGTTTAGTCACAAATCTGAAACACAGCACCATATAGGCTGCCATGAAGAAAATCAACTCCATGCCAGCCAGACCCAGTTCACCATCTGAAATCCTGTCCTGCAAAAGAGGGACACTGTCACTTTCTCTTAATCATGCTTTTGTCCTCTCTCTTCTCTTTGCTTAACTCATTGAAAAACAGTTAATGGTTTTGTAAAGATTACCATGACTTGGTTTCTGTGAGCTACCTGAAGTTACACAAGAACATGCACATTACAGAGAGCAACTTAGTAACCGTTCATATGTACAGCCTTGCTCCACAGTGAAAGTAGCTTTCCCCTTTTAAGAAGCAGTTTTATCTATTTAACGGTGTTAGTGCACAACTAATACATAGCGCAAACTTAAACTCACCTTATTTTTCTCATTTTGAATTACTTCTAATAACTGAGCTGCATACCCATCTTCTAAACATTTCTGACCTGCTACCTGAAACAGACTAAAATCTTCTCCTTTGAAATCAGCTTCTTCCAGAATTTGCTAGAAAGAAAATACGCATGTTTAACTCCAGACTTACAAAAGGCAAATAAAAAATAAGAAAATCCAAGCTTTCATTTCAAAATTAAATGTAGTGTCATTGTAACTTATCTTTTCTTATATACATCTTTCACATATTAAAAAAGCTACCAAGAGCTACTACAGAAGACACAGCGGTATTTCAATAGCGCTTTCTAAGTCTAGACTACAGCACACTGTTTGGAAAATACATTTTCTACAACAACCTGCTAGGGTTTTTTTCCTTCAGACAGGTACTGTTCAGTACCAGAACACTTCTTTCTCCAAGAAGCAGAAGTTATCAAGCTTCTTGGGATAAGCACCATAGAGAATTCAATGAAACATGGAGGCTGAACTTAGCTGCCCAATGAGGAGTTCTGCTAACAACTAACTGTCTTGTGCTTTGGGGTCTTTTTGGTTTTAATTATAATATATGAAGAGAAACACACACTGCCTACACTTACTACTTTCATGGAAAGAAAACTACTTACACATCTTTGTATTATTGCCTGAAGTTCATCAACTGCCATTATAGTTTGACTGTGTTCTTCTGGCATTGAAAACTATTATAAATTAAAGAGTGCAGTATTAAAACACATTAAGTAAAAACATAGAAAAATAATCACACTATCAAAAAAAATGCAATAGAGGAATGAGAACAACCTAAACAGACAGATATTATGAAGACCACATGATTAAAAAAACAGGAAAAATGAATTTTTAAGAAGTGTACACTATATTATTCTACTCCCCATATTTGCAGGAAACAGTATTACAGACAAGAAAAAACCTGCATTCTATGTATAGGGAAGCAATTTTTCAAGTAGTATCAAGGTCATCGTAAGAAGTTAGGAAGCCTCAGCTAATACTTGGGCACATACATTGAAAACTCCAGCTAATACAGAGTAAGTCTGGGCTCATTGCATACCAAGCATAGATACCCATGATACACTACATTTTCTGTGACTATTCTCACCAGAGGAGTTCCTGCTCAGCCCTGACTGGAGCACTCTAACCTGATGCCTGGGATGTGCACAGCTGATCCAACCACAATGCTAGTTTATATCAACAGTCCAATCAAGATTACATACACACTATCATTTATTTATTTCTAGTGTCTAGGTTGGGCTAGTTCAGTGGCCTTTTACCTCTAGATACTATGATTTAAAACTTTCTTGCTATAAATAATTAAGTTAAACATTTGACTAGTGTTAAGTACATACAAAGTTTTACATAGTGAGGACTATGAATTACAAATAAAATCAAGCTTGGTTATCCCATGTGATATAACACAGCAGTCATTATCTTTAGTTTTAAGTAATGCCACGTGCCTAAACCTGGTTATATGATCGCTATGAAAGTCAATTACCTCTACACCTGGATAATTAGCTAACTATTCATCAAAACACCGAAGTTCCATATTTATATAGACATCTCAATGTAACATCCTCAATCGTTCCTCTTTATGTTTGACCTTGGCTAGAGCACACAACATCTCGATAACTAAGCTACCTGGATGTTTACAAAAAACAGGCAACTCACAGAAGCTGAAAAAGCATCTCTGTATGAATTTTATTATTCAAAGAATAAACAACTCACTTTCTATTCTCAACAGCTTATTTTAATACTTTTACATCACCGCAATCTATCAGCGAATCTAGCCTGTCATTTTAATTTGGTCATTATCATACACTTATATTACCACACGTTGTACTATTTAAGCTCATTTTACAGGATGTTACTAATCCTCCCAAAACAGTTTAAATACACTTTTGAACGCTAACATTCTTGCATTTTCAGCCCTCAGTAAGTTTACAATGTACTTACAGCCTTGAAACATGCCCTGAGCTGTTCCAAGGATTTACCAGCTGAGCTCGCAGACAGTCTCAGGCCTTAATACTTAATCCAGTTTCTAATTAAATCTTTTCAGAGGGTTCAGCGGCAGATGGACAGCATCTGAATCATGTGAAGCTTTCTACTATTAATACTCACCAAACTCCCTCCTCTCAAATAAACATATACCTCAGCCCCTTCCCTAGGTGGGTTACAACACGCAGGCCAGTACGAAGAGGCTGCTAACGTAAGCCTTTAACGCACGACTGAATTAAAAAAACACATACCACCCCGCACCCCGCTTTACCTCAGCGGGCCGCCGGTGGAGCCGCGCTCCGCTCCTCAGCCCCGTTCGGCCGTACCACTCCGCGCCCACCGCTCCCCACGACCGCGCCGCCGCCGCCTCTCCCCGCTCCCGGCCCAGGCCACGCCGCGCCGGCGGCTCCGCCTCCCGGGTGAGAGGTCAGGGGGAGGGAGCGGGCAGCCACGATGATGGCGGCCGGGAAGCTGGAGGGCGGTGCGCTGGGGAAGGCCAGCCGGCGGCGCGCAGGTAGGCTCCAGGCTTCGCGCGCCAGTCGCCCCGCCCGGTGCTTTGGGCTCTCCCTGTGCCCTCAGGCCGGCACAGCGGACTCGCCCAACTCGCTGTACCGGGGGGAACGGCGGGGCGGCCGGGGTCGGCGGGGCGGGCACGCAGCCGCGAGCTCGGTGGGGCTGGGCCGGTTGTGAGTTCAGGGCCAGGGAGCAGCGGCTGTCGGCGGCGGCTGCGGCCGGTGCCCCTGGGAGGTGGGACGGACGAGGCGGGGCCGGGCGACTCGCTGTCCCCTCAGGATGCGTGGGGGCTGCCCGCCTGGCTCTGAGCGTCAGGCGCGCCGCGCGTGACGGAGGTCCTGCAGCTGGTCAGAAAACTGCGTCCTCATGTTTTAAGTGTAAGTCCATTATGTTCCCTCCCTGTTGCCATAGTCTTAAGGGAGGGGCTGCCCGAGTCTCTATGTCGGTAGCCGGGTCAGGGTCGGCAGAGACGTGGGCCGCCAGTCCAGCAGTGGGGTGTGCAGGGGTAAAGCTGGGCTGGAGAGCCAGTGGAGAAACAGGGGAGTGTGGCTGGCACAAAATTATTGTCAGAATTATTTTTCCTTCAGCTTTCTGACTATGCAAAACATGATGAGTGAGATTATGAAGAGAGTTGGGCCGGTCTGTCCTCGTACTTAGAAAAAGCATGTCTAACTAGTTGCTGACTGGTTACTGGCTTACTGAGGTCACTCTCAGGCACCAAAAGAAAGTTTCTAAGCAATTCTCTTGATTATGCTTACAGTTTAGAGGTTTTAATATTTCTCAGGTTCCAATATTTTCCACTGTTAAGGGAAGAAAATACACTAATTTCTGTATTTCTACATTTGTATGTTTAATTTCTAGGAAATAAGCATTCAGCTTCTCTGAGGAATGAAGATGCTGCTCAAAGGTATAGTTTCTAACTAACAATATGTGGCATTCATGTTGTTTTGTCTCACTTTGAAATCACATTCTCTGCCTTTCATGTTTTTTTGCTTTCTCAGAGTACCATGACTAACTTCAGGAGATTGCCAGCAGCAACGTTATGCAGGCGTATTTAGAGTGATGCTGTGTAACTTCTAACAGCATGCATATATACGCATTATATAATATGCAAAAAGTTAATGAATCTAACCTGCACAGTTGCATTTCCTTACTCTGTAGTGCTTGCTTTTTGCCATCTTAATTTCTTTCCATACCTGCCATTTTTCTTTATTCACTTCAAAAACCAAACTTGAGAGGAAAAAACACTTTCTGCCATGGACACTTACCTGAATATTCATTTGATTCTGTAGCAGAGCTAGACTTCCAGGTGAATAGTGTAGACCTCTTATCAGTTAAGACAGCAGAACGATTGTACATTGACAGCCTCTGTGGAAAGCATTGCCAAATGGAGATCGGAGACACCTAGATGGTTGCTCTCTGGGTATTTGCTGACAACAGAATAGTGGCAAGACTTGGGAACACTCAGGAAATCTACTGTAGTGGGATTTGTTTGATTTATTCCTTCCTTTACTTTGTACCCTCACACTCAAGTCTCGTCCCAGTCCTTTTTTCTTCCCCCTTTTCATATCTCATCCAACTCATATTCTGGCAACACTCCATAAATTATTTGTCCCAGGCTGTTTGTCCAGCCAGTTCTGGGTTTCTCTTGCAAGAAGAGTTGGGTAGCCTTGTATGGAAGTACTAGAGTGCAATAAGAGTCAATACTTTTCCGGACCAGGGTGGAAATAAAGCAAACCAAGGTTGGAAACTCCTTTGTGGTTATTACAGAATTACTAGTCCAGTTACTTGTTGCTTTGTTTGGCCAACATGGTGTGATGCAGAAAAATATAAACTACTGTATTTCGGAAAAAAAAATAAAGATACAATTGGAGAATTGTTTATGGAAATCTGCCCTCTGTGTCATTCTGTGTCTGTTCTGTTACAGGAAAGCAGCTCTGGAGGCTGCTATGAGAAAGAAGATTGAATTTGAAAAAAAAGCATTGTGTATTGTTGAACAACTCTTGGAAGAGAACATTACTGAAGAGTTCCTTCTGAATTCTGTAGGTGTTGCAAGTTTTTATATTACTTTGTATCTTAGTGTTCAACTTTTTTTTTTTTTTTTAAAGTTCTTGGAACAATTTGCTGCAGTTTAAAGTAGACAAACCATTTATTCCCTCTCTTGTCAGCTCTTGTGATGATTGCCTTATTTTCAAGGATTCTGCGGTGAAACCATGCCCTAGTTTTACAGGACTGTATCATTATTACCACAGCCTTTGTTTATGCCCCTGTGGTTCTGGACTGACAGATGAAGTATAAAAAATTTAGGTCTACATCATGTCATCTGTGAATTTAGACAAAGTTTCTATAATGCACCAGAGTTTATCTGGCAGCACAGTTTTGCTGGAATGGTGTGATGATTACTTCTCTTAAGGTTGTAAATAGGCTGGTAAATAGGTGTACAAAACATGTAAATAGAGGAAGATTATCAAAATAGGTGCCACACTAGAGGCAAAACTGTGAAGCTCCTGTATATGTAAAAAGAAGTGCCCATGTCTTTCTTCTTTCCCTGTTTACCCTTTTACCATTTTTACTGTGTAGGTTCTAAATGGTGTTTATTAAACTTACTAGATAACTGTTACAAAACAAAAATATTTATTTGCTTATGAGGTGTTTTGAGTATGAAAAATGACAGATTTTCCACTATCCAGTTGTTAAACTATTTTCTTGTCATTTTAGGGAAAATTTATTACTCCATCTCACTATAAAGACATTGTTGATGAACGGTCTATCATCAAACTGTGTGGTTATCCTCTATGTCCAAATAAACTGGAAAATGTAAGTTGCTTTTTATTAATGCTGTTATCATAAGAATCTCTTCACAATTTTTATTCTCTTGTTTTTTCTTTTTAATTTTAAACTTACAATATTAAACATAGATTAAAATACTGTCACGTAATGGGCCAGGCATCATATCATTCCATTTCAGTATAATCCTTCTGAAGTAAAAGGTAAAATTTGATCAGTTGAAAACCATAACTGTATGACAGAATCAGTTAGCATCTACTTTGACAGTAATAAAGATGAATGAAGTATGGCTTCATGGCCTTCCATTGTGCATGCAGAAGCGTTCTCATCTTGTTCGTTCTTAAGTGTAAACACGTATCTCTGAGGAGGATTGAAGTGAAAAAATAATACAATGCAGGGATATTGCTATGTGAATGCATATACATCTGCTCTAAAAATGTTTTTTACCTGCATCAAAGTCATAGTCACACGTATTTACGTATGTTATGTCAGAGTTTAAGCAGATAACCTTAAGTTAGATAACCTGTGATGTAATACCAGTTGTGGTATACCTGATTATGTGAAAAAAATCTACTGAAGTGCAAAAAATTTTGCTGTTTTGAACTTCATATGTCCCCACAGAAGTTCACTCGGGAACTGTATTATATTTTATGTACGTTCCTCTCTGGGTAGTGGTGGGGGTCTCTGACAGTACGGTCTCATATGCATATAGATACGAATTAAAGAAGGACCTGTCTGTAATTGCCCAACACTTATACACGAGGAAACTTTCTACTGTGGCAGCTCCACTGTTTTATGTTCAGCGCTGGCTTTCTTAGATCTGAAGTTGTGTTCTACTGATAGTGAGATGTAAATGATTAAAGATAAATTGCCATTCTTACACCTGAGAAGGTACAATATCAAAAGAATTGAGAGAAAAGGTGGTTGTAGTATGCAATTCAGTTAAAACAGAACACATTACACCAATTAAA